>JASFAT010004411.1:0-218839 GCA_031353405.1 Baronia brevicornis
TTGAAAAAATCTGCAGCTGAGGCGCATCGATTGCTTCTAGAAGCATATGGTGAAGCTGCTTTAAGTGAGAGAAGTTGTCAGGAATGGTTTCAAAAGTTTAAGAACGGTGAGTTTGACGTTAAAGACAAAGAACGCAGTGGAAGGCCGAAAGTGTACGAAGACATGGAATTAGAAGTACTATTGGAGGAAGATTCGTCCCAAACGCAAAAAGAACTTGCACTTACTCTACAAGTGACTCAACAAGCAATTTCACATCGTTTAAAATCGTTAGGAATGATTCAAAAACAAGGAAATTGGGTTCCATATGAACTAAAGCCGAGAGACGTTGAACGCCGATTATGCATGAGTGAAATGCTGCTTGCCAGGAATAAAAAAAAGAGTTTTTTGCATCGTATAGTCACTGGTGACGAAAAATGGATTCACTACGATAATCCAAAGAAGAGAAAGTCATGGGTTAAGCCCGGCGAACCATCAACATCGACAGCTAAGCCGAATATTCATGGAAAAACTCATGCTGTGTATTTGGTGGGATCAGCTTGGTGTCGTGTATTATGAATTGCTGAAACCAAGCGAAACCATTACTGGAGCTCTCTACCGAACACAATTGATGAGATTGAGTCGGGCACTTAAGGAAAAACGCGCCCATTACTACTCCAGACACGACAAAATTATTCTTTTACACGATAATGCTCGTCCACATGTTGCGGCGCCGGTAAAAACATACTTGGAAACACTCAACTGGGAAGTTTTACCCCACCTGCCGTATTCACCAGACTTAGCCCCTTCTGATTATCACCTGTTCCGGTCGATGGCACATGGTCTGTCTGAGCAGCGCTTCACATCATATGAAGACACCAAAAATTGGGTAGATTTGTGGATAGCGTCAAAAGATGAAGAGTTTTTTCGACGGGGTATCCGAATGTTGCCAGAAAGATGGGGAAAAGTAGTGGCAAATGATGGAAAATACTTTGAATAAAACGTAATGTACTTTTCCTTTACAATAAATTCCTAATTTTTTATAAAAAACTGCGGAAACTTATTTGTACACCTAATATATATATATATATATATATATATATATATATATATATATATATGTGCAAACTCAACTAATGATGATGATGATCAATATATGATAATGTTAACCATACTAAAGAAAGATTCTAGACATACATATACCATATACACATCAATAACATCATGAAACAGTTTTGAGACTTCAGACGGCCTGATAACCTGGTTGCTAACTCATCTCCTTACATTTATCCAGCAAGTCATTTATTTTTTGTTTACTTTATAACAATACCAAAATAAAAAATGTTATAAATACAATAATTCATTCATCTAATCATTTTGTTCTTTTATAATCTGTGAAGGGAATAAAATCAAATGAAACTGACATGACATGAATAAATGACAGCATCAAAGAAAAGAAAAGTTAGCTTCCATACATTTTAATTTTTTTTATTAAAAACAACTGTAAATGATTTGTTTGTGAAAGTGTAACAAAATATTGTGTTTTCTAATTGTTAGCACAAACACATCATTCTGGTAACTGTCATTTGTTTTCACCTTGATTAATACATGTATACGAAACGTATGTCGCTATCGATTTCAAGGGTTTTAATTATTTTAAAAAAATTTATTTTTTTGTAGGATTCCCAAAAGAGGACTTATTTGGACATCTACAAGATGGATTTAGCGGAGACGATGAAGAGTGTCTTGGCTAAGAGCACTGGTAGTAGTAGCAGTACGACGGCGAGCACTTCTGGAGCAGCGGCCTCACATGGTGCAGAAGGATACGTTACTGAAAAACTATATATGTTATTACAACTCTATTTGCAAAATAAGGGCTGGAGCCCAAGTATAGAGTTGTTGCAATGTTTTAGTGACCTCAAGGAATCTTCTATGTTACCAAGTGCAGCTTATTTACAGTAAGAAATTATCATCTAAATAACAAAACACTATAGTACTGCTATATCAGAATTAAATTCATTATTTCATATATTGCTTTATAAATAATTTACATTTTTGTAGAGTTAGTTATAATAACTTTATTTTGATTTATCAGAATGATGGCCTCAAGAGTAGGCTTGGATACACAGGGGCGGTTGATATTGCGTGAAAATGGAAAGATAATTTTACCATATGAACACTTTGCTAATGCAGTGATGTTGAAACATATGAATGGCCCACATGGATTGCACCTTGGCTTGGAAGCTACAGTACGGGCTGTAAGTGTGTATAAATTGATAAATAAAATATTTTATAAAGATAAATAAATAAATTGACCTTAAGTATTTATATATAAATTTTTTAAATTATCTTATTAGTAAATGTATGTTTATAGGTAGTTGAATCTTATACAATAGGAAGGGAACAATTTGGCATGGAAAAAGAGTTTATCATAGAAGTTGTTCAAAACTGTCCAAATCCAGCTTGCCGCTACTACAAAAATCAGTTGGAGATGACTCAAAAATCTATACAGCAACATTTATCACAACAACCTACTTATATACCTGGTAAGTAATTAAAATTATGATAACCAATTGGCTCAGTGGTGGGGTCCTCTGCCCACAGAGTCAATGGTCACATGTTTGATCCCCACAACATAATACATGTATGGCCTACTATAGATAGGCCATACATGTATTATGTTATTCCATACATGTATTATGTTATTCCAAGTCTGCTAATCCTGCACACTAGACAAGCATGGTGGGTTAGTATTCGTTCTTCTAGAAATAGAGAGGCCCCTGCTCAGCTATAGGCTGTAAAAATAAGTAATTATTAAGTGTTGGTTTTTTGGATTTTACAAACAGCCAAAAATGCCTTTACTGCTATTGTTAACTGCTGTTAACATATTAATTAATATGGTGAGAGTAAGTATGTTGTATGTTAAGTAAGTTTCATTAGCAGAACCTTTATATTATATTTTAATTAACAATTATATTTTAATTTTAAATCACCCTATTTTGTCTTGTTGGGTTTGAGGATTTAAATGTCAAATATTATTGGATAGTCTTATATTATTAATACTGTTAGTAGTACTGAGTAGTATAGAATGAAACTGAAATTTGTATTAGACAAATATTACTTTTCAAGAATGTATTAGAATTTTTAAGAATTAAAGATTTAATGGAGATTTAAAGGTTTTTGGCACATAAAATTTAATTGTTGGAGTTGATATTTCCGAGATTTCTTAAGATTATATGGTCATAGACAAAATATCATAAACCATAAAACTACTATTTTTATATGATATGGTAGTATTTATCATTGGTTGATTTACATGAATGAAAATGTTAGTCAAGTTATATAATTTTATACAACATAAATGGAAAAATATAATAAAAGTCATTTTCGAATGCTAGGTTTATTTCAAATTGTTATTTATGTTTTAACATAGTGATAATGCTTTTCATTACTGTATTATAACTTGTAACACTATTGCTTGGAAAATAAAAATTTTCTGGTGCATTAAATACATCAGTATATACTGCTAGAAAGCTTACAGTGCAAGTTAATACAGAAAGAATTTTTTTTCTAGAACATTATTTCTAGAATCATTATTATAATAACAGTTTTAAATCATTAGTGTATTGCCCCATGTAGATGCGGGCAGCTCTAATCTGTCTGATAGTCAGGCAGTGGAGCGTCTTCTTCGCGGCTCTGCCTTGGCGCAGGACTATCAGCTGCCCTTGGCACCCCACATCGCCGCTCTGAGTGAGTCTGAAAATTACATTGTAATAAACAATAAAAGTTGGGTCTTAATATATATTATTTGGACTACATATAACAAAATCATTTGAGCCTTTATAGTTTACTAGCTTTCTCTCGCGGCTTCGCTCGCGTGGATTTTGGTTTAACACATTAAGTTTCGTGACAGATCATTTTAAATAAATATATTTTTTTTTACTTAATTTATGGTTCACAATTTTGGTCATAGTGGCTTCCACATAAAAGGTAAGATAGATGCTGTCGCGGACTTTTATTTAGAAATATTCAAGACAAACAATCCTACGGTACATCATCTTTGTGTAACTCCAACGGTTTAGGCAGCGTACGCCAAGATAGCTCTCAGAGGCCTATTTTTTTCCGATTTAATTGACATGTATCGTTATATTACGACCAAAAAAATAACATAAAATCATTACAAATTGCCTATATGTTATTCCGATGTATAACCTATATTACTGTAAAGTTTCATCCAAATCCGTCCAGTAGTTTTTTCGTGAAAGAGTAACAAACATACAGCCATACTCACAAACTTTCGCATTTATAATATTAGTAGGATGCGGCATATTTCTTAACATATTTACATTATTATTTTTTAAAAAATCCATTCAATGTAACTAATAACTAAATACTTTATATTCACAGTTCTATATCAGCATTTCTTATGTTATGGGTGCTATTGTATCACAGGAATAACATGTTTAACAAAATAATAATATGGTTTCAAAAATATGAATACGGAAATTAAAAAATGACGGGAATAAGTTGTGTAAACATATTTCTTTGTTGTTTTAGCTGGCTTAACTGGAGAAAAGGTGGACCGACGATCCCAGGAAAAAATCTCGCAACATCAACAGATGATGTTACAACACCAGAATAGATCCATGGCACATCCATCATCCATAGACAAGTATAACCACACGCAACAACGGTCATCCGGGTCATCTCAGTCCAGCCTGGAATCTAAATCAAAACATCATTATTCCGAGGAACATAAGCTTACTGATTTTTTAAGGTACCACTTTAAAGGAATATATTATTATTACATTAGATGGCCCCGTAAACATCGTTTTACCTACAATTTATGTTCCCCTGTATTTATCTTATCCGGTATTTTTTTATATATATTCACGCCTATCCCCCGCAGGTGTTGGCAGAGACCACAGAGCTCCGTCCGCTACCAATCATTGCTGCGAACGGCTCTCCATTGGTCGCTTTTCGCCCTCGTGAGATTCGGGATGTGACGGGTGGCGAACCACGTCGCTGTCATTTTCAACAAATTAGGTATATTAAATTCGTCTTAGTAAATCCCACGAGCCGCTAGGGAGGATGGAGGTCAGCCCCAACAGAGCCCTTCATGCTGAGGTAAGGCACCATAGTACCCGGGGGATCCCGGTCCGTGGAACAGTCAGCATGCTTGTGACTATGCTCGCCCCTAGCCACGCATCCATTGGCACGGCAGACCGTGGATTGCCGGAGAGGAAGGGAAATGATAGAGAAGAAAGGAAAGGGCAAAAAAGGAAATGCGGATTGGGAGGGTTACCGGACTCGGAATAAATATTTATAAATCCTAAATATTTATTTCGATGCGGGGATCGAACCTGCGACCATTGACTCCGCGGGCGGAAGGCCCCGCCACTGAGCCAATCGGTCATCTTTCTTTTCTTATCCGGTATGTTAGTACTTATGTATGCAATACTTTTCACACACATTTGTTAGAGACGATAAAGCCGTCGCGAACGCCATCTATTAAAATAATTGGAAGAAACATAATTTTCAAGCTGTTTTTTTTATGTTTTCTTTGTATTTTTTTTATTTGTAAACCTTCCCTGTATTAGAGCGAAAAAAATATTCAAATCGGTCGAGCCGTTTTTGAGTTTAAGCTAGATTAACAAAATAGCTCTCCATTTTTATATATAACGGCGTAGAGACATTCGTGGTATTTTTAAAAAGTGTGACGTCAGCAACGCTGTGTGGTTGAATACTACTCATCTTTGGATCTCCAAAATAAAACTCCAAGGGTATTCGTATATTATTATCGTATATATCCTGAACTTCGTATATTCCACGGGCAACGTAACGACGTCCCAGAGATGTCCGTACTGTACGACGGTTCGAGCACGAATGGTCGATTGTCAAAACGGGGGTCATCCGCACCCTGCACAATGCGTTTTGCGGGTTTGTTGGTGACCTCCGTTTTGACGATATATATATTAAGAACAAAAAAAATGTCGTTTTTATAGGGCAAATTTGGAGAGTTTAGAGGGACTGTCGGGTGGCGGCGGTAGTGGGGCTGGGTCCGCGAACAATGCGGGCTCGAGCTCGGAGCGTGGGGGCGGAGGCGGCGCGGTGGGTGCGGGAGGTGCGGGGGGAGCGAGCGGTGGGGGGCAGGAGCGTGTTGTGCGCGCGTTCGCAGAGCTTGCGCGCAACCTGCAGCGTATGCGTCCCTGTGTGCGCCCCGCCATGTGCAAACCTTACGGCAAGCAGAGCGAGCAGCTGCAGAAAAGTTGGTATTACATATATTATAGGTATAAAAATAGATCAAATAAAAATTCCATGACCAATTTCTCACCGAACGGCTAGATTCTTTAGAACTGCCGAGGGATATCTCTTCTCTCAGCATCTTTTATCGATATTACAATTCGGGGTGCTCTGAGGAATTCCGCATCTCGGTATAATTCCGGTCGCTGAATTGCACTACCGTACAACTCACCACAAGGATAAGGTTTATCCCCACCATCTGGATGAATGGCGATCTATTACGGTGCGTTTTTCTAGAAAGCCCTTTTCACGTACCACTAATCTGTGGAATCAGCTATCTCCAGCGGTGTTTCCAAACCGATACGACATTGGAACCTTGAAAAAAAAGCCTACACTTTCCTTGAAGGTCGGCAACGCTTCTGCAATACCTACGGCACTGCGGATATCTATGGGCGGCGTTAATTGATTTCCATCGGGTGACACGCCTGTTTGCAATCCTATCATGTATAAAAAAAGATCGGCTAGGCTAGCGGATCACCTCATAATAAATAACCAGCGTCGCCCGTGGACATCCATAATTTTAAGGGCATTGCAAATGAGTAAAGTTCGTTACAAAATACTTGAAAGGAACTTTAAATTTGGTTTCGAATCTCTAGATGTAATTTATGTATGTTTGAAGTGTTTCTTTATGTAATTTGTGTATGACTGCATCTGATTTATCCTCATATCTATCTACGAAAATAAAAATGTTCCATCGGAAAAAAAGCAACTCATTTAAATAATTTGTTGTAATTAATTATATGTATCTATTATTTGTAAATAAATATATGTAATTATAAATATAAATAATCAGTTATATGTAGACACTTTTTCACGATGACGACGATTTTTCCAAGACAGGTCAGAATCACATTACCTTAAATATCTCTTAAATAGTATTTAGCTATTTCTATTGGTTTATATATGGTGAGAGATTATGTATGTATGTCGTTGTTATCGATTGGGGCACACTGGGTGAGTAACAAGAGATTGTAAACGGCTTGTTCGGTTGGTTTATCGTTTTATTCGTTTCATTATAATTCGTTTCATTATAATTTGTTATATTAAAAGGCACAAAAGAGACAGAATGCTATTATTCTGTCTTCGTTGCACAGCACCCATCTATCGACATGCTTCTGGTGGCCGCAAATTGAAAAGAATAGCGCAACCATTATGCAGACGTATCCCCACTACATTTGGTGCAAGTCCTGTTGGTACCTGAGTATAAGACCGTGGTAAATATGTCATATGATTTCAATTTCAGTTTTGTTGGATACTATCCAGTTGGTGCAGTCGCTTAGGAGTTACTTGCCGCCGCCTCACATTCAGGTCACGTCGTGGAAGAACGACGACAAGTTGCGGTAAGCGTTATATGTAATTGATTTCTATTTCGACGAAACTTACTAAAATATTTCGATAAATGAACTTTGTAATTAACGCTTTTGGCTATGGAGCGCTTGCGTCAAAATGTGATCGCTGTGGACGAAGCGATTTACTGAGTAGTTCACACTGAGGTACGGTATGCTACGAAGTAATTACAAGTCGTTTCTTGTTCTCCAAATTTTACAATGATATTTATTATATTCAGTAATATATATCATCTATATCACGTAAAGTATGAGTAATAAGTTCTATAAATATTTCATATTAAGATTCAATTTAAAAAAAGAAAAATGTTTTATTATATACTAGGTGTTATTTATTATTGAGGGCAAAATTGAAAGTATATGAGGTCGCAGCAGAAGGAGAATTTCGTAGACTAAAAATATAAGAGACTGGTTAAGATTGGAAAGTACAAAAAAGTTTATTCACGTGATTAAGGATAGGACTAAATTAGGACAAACGGTCCCCGATCTCTGTAACGAACATGGCACACAAAAAATATATTATGTAGGTATTGGTAGGTATTACGTAGGTATTATGTAGGTATAGGTAGGATATTATATACTAGATGTGATTCGAATTAAAGACATCTGCCTGAGAACCAGTTACCGACAAAGCTCTTGAAGTTACTATATATGTACGTATTTTTGGTTACGTCTGTTGGAGAACCGACAACCTATAGAGGAGACGAGTGCTGGAGTGGAAATGGTATCTTCGCAAAGCATGCCTCCCTGACAAGTTGGAGCAACAATTTGCGTAGGGCAGCTTGCAGAAACCGGATGCTCTTGTAGATTGAAATGGGTGTAAGTGGCGTGCTTTTGGGGAGATGTAAGTCCAGCAGTGCACTTACCATAGGTTGATGATACTATCTTTTTCAATATTGAAATTTTTTTTATAAGATAGGGACGCAAACGAGCAAGACTATCACCCGATGGAAAGCAATAACACGCCACCTATAGACATCAGCAACACCAGAGGCATCACAGTTGCCTTGCTGGCTTTTAAGATATGAGTAGGCTTGTTTTTTTAAGGTTTCAATGTCGTATTGGTTTGAAAATACGGTCGATGGCAGCTTCATTCAGAAAGATGATATGGAGACTGCTTTTGAAGCTCTATAAATGCATGTAAATGACTTTTGATGTGTTTATTTTCAGTTCAAACAACATGGAAGAGATGGAAAACCGTAAGATAGTGAGCGGTAACTAGCCTCCGGACACCACTACCGCCGACTTGTGAGCCGTTTCTCGCGACTCAATACCTATAGCTAAGGCTTAAATATTCACCTCACAACTATCGTGTAACGTTACATTTGATATGGCGAAATGTTTCTTACTGGCAACACAATCATGTAAAAATGTATGTGTAGTAGTCGTACACATTTGAAAACCTTCATGTAAAAGATACAATGCGCTTTAAGTGTTTTTTCACTAAATTTCACCGGATATATAAATGCACACTGGAGTCTTATATCACAAAAGTGGTATTTTATTAATACATACATGTCGTATAGGGGTAGGCAGAGACCACAGATTATGGAGATCTGCGGTCTCTGCCTATCACTACGGGGATGCTACGATTTCGGCATACTTTTCTTGCTTCCTCCATACAAATTACTTTCCTCATAGAAGCTTGCCAGCTAAGGGTTGACCTGGCCTTTCCTAAAAACTTTGGCAATTTGTTCAAGGTGTTTTCTTTGGTCTTCCCCTACCGACCCCTCCATCCACATCCATAACGTAAATTTCCTTTACCAGTCGTCTTTCATTCATCCTCTCTATGTGCCCAAACCATCTAAACATCCCTTTTTCAACTTTTGTCACGACACCTTTTCAATATCAATATCAGCCCGCGGCAGTCCACTGCTGGACATAGGCCTCACCCAAGGCGCGCCACCTAGCCCGATCTTCGGCTACACGCATCCACGACACCTTTTACTCCACATTAATCAACAATTGTATATTTTGCAGAAGAAATTATTTATTGTATTGTCATTAACTGTTGTTGTACACGTACGTTTACTTATGTTTACGGTGATACTTTAAGACTTGGTTACAAAGTGGCGGTGAGTCAATGAAGTAATTGACAGTTAAGTTAGTGCGGTAGAATTAATTGTTCCATGCGACATGCGTCTCCCGCACAAGTTACTTATTGTGTATACTTTACATTTGCTCTTTGGTTGTTCAATCCAGTTTATATTACTTTACTCTTGTTGGTGTTTACTTCATCTCAGGTACTCTTAGTTGTATGATCTGATTTGTTTTCTGTTAAAATACTGTCGCACAGTAGGAAGAATTTTGTATGTTAACCCATATCCACATGTCTTTATCGTTTTAGAATAAAATATATTGCTGTTTCATTCACGCATTTCTATGGTTGCCGGTCAAAATTTTGTGAGTGTAACGATAATGTGTTTTACGCAGGAGTGATAGAGAAAATTTAAAATGGGTTATTGTATGAATTCTACCGGATCACCGACCTAATTTTATATATGTCACGGTGAGGATGTCCCTGTTTACAGCTAGATGGCGGTTGGCAAAAATCCTATTTATATAATCAATTTGTAATAGTTTTGAGTAAATCAATAAATAAAAGCTTCTAGATTTCGCAATGTGACGAATTGCTAGTTACTTATAAACACTATGATTGATAAAAAAATATTCATTCATATAAATATTTTATTGAATTAATGGCTTTCAATCGTGTCAAAATAGTACGGATGATTTCGCCAATGTCACGTAGAATGGAGTTGAGTTTACAGATAAAAAATATAAGAGGAGTTAATAGTAAAGGAATTAAATAATTGTCAACAGCGCCTTTTTATTTTCACAGATCGTATTTGGATTCTACTGATCCTCATCTAAAGATAAGGGACAGTTTTAATTTGCAATTCCCATCCTTGCAGCGACATATATCGTATTTACTGTTACGTACACGTTATGTATGCTTTTATACTGCTTTTAATGTTACGGTAGTTGTAAGTCGTAATGATATACGTTTCTTTACACGTAATTTATTGTCCCTAAAATTCGTCCTAGTTATGCTAAGTTCAATCTCCGTTTATCGTCGTAAGTGCATTATTTACACTGTGATAGAGGTGTAATGGGTGTAGGTTTGAGCGAAGTCTTGACATGGAAGTATATTGCAGCCATTGAACAAGTGCTGTGTATGTAGAGAGATATCTTTACTTGGCCTTTAATCGGCTGTCGAATATTTTAAAAGCTATCTAAATTAATATTATGCCGTAGTATTATTTACTTGTTTAATCGATCGCCATCTCTCTTCTGGTGTATGATGAGAGAGGAGGGTAGTATCTTAAAGAAGACTGCAAGTTTTACACGTTGTAACTAGCGTTGCCTGAGAATGTATAGTTAGGTTGGATAATATTTAGAGGTGTGTGGATACTGAACTATAAGGAACTTGACAAATACATGAATTAAAATTCTTAAATTTAAAATTCTATAATATCTTTTGCTTACAGGATGACTTAAAATTTATTTATGTAATGAAATTGTATGAAATCTATTTAGATATGTCATATTACTTCATGCCAACGATTGTTTGAGTGAAGATTTGCGTGTTCATGACTATAATGCCGATTCGATTTTGATTAGTATTTAATTAGTACCGTCAAATACTATCATCCGGATTGCTTTGGATATTGTTGAATAAATATATTAAAAAAAGTGAAAAAAAAATTCAGTATCATTTATCCATAATTCGGAGCATTTGTAGGATAATATATATTTATTTATCAATTTTATCTTACATATGGCGGATTTAATGTTGAGAGGTATTCTATCCCAACGTATTCTATTCTATAATCAACCTTTGGGTAAGTTTTTGCAAATTTACAAACATTTAATTTTATGTTTTGGAATGTAGATGAATTACATAAACGATTCCCATTAGGCTGTTAACATGTAGTATTTTAATATTGTAATAAACATGAAATAATTTTCAAGTCATTCTGTATATTTATATTTTTTTAATTATCAGCTCTTTGTCAGGTTATATGAATAATTATGTGGTTTACTCTGATTTTTGAACTTTTAAATTAAGGTATATGTTTCATCCACAGTGTTTGATGTACAGCGATGGGCGTTGTTGAACATGTGTAGCGGTCCGCACCGTTACCATAGAAACGACATCTGTGGGATACGCTATTGTTGCTCCCTCGTTTTATTGTCAAAAATTCAGGATCAATTAAAACAAAGAAGGTCGTTTCGCGGTTTGTTTCATTTTTTTCATGAAGTACACCACCCGTGCGAAACCGGGGCGGGCAACTAGTTACAAATAAATTATTTGTCGAATTATTAATATTATTCACACGTATTATTATGTCGTCATCGTTAGTCACGCATTTGTGACGCTACCTTGCACCTATACATACGTTGCACGTCTATGATCGACGGTATATAAATCATATAAGCGAATCAGATAATTCAAATTTATTGTATAATTTTTTAAAAAGAAGAGCGTCTTTAATTCCTATTTTGAACCCGTTACAGGCATTTTTAGATATTAAATCGATTATTGTTAAACAAAAGATTTGAAAAAAGAACGTGTTTCTAAATCCATTCAGAAACACGTTCATATTTCACTTTGATATTTCATTGTAACGCTTTGTGAAGTCGATAGTTTGCGCCACGGAATGCTGACGTTTCTATCAATATGGTCGTACTATAAATTTAATACGTTTCATATTACAGTTTAGATGCATGTTTAACTTTATTGTAATATAAGATAACCTTAAGGTCAACTTATTCAATTATTCAATATCGCATTTTATAAATATCATTCAGTCGACTCTTGATAATTCAAACTGCTTTATAATTCGAAGCAATTGTTGGCTCCCTAGCAAAAATCTTATTAAATCAAATAAATTCTATATTTTTTGGTACGTTCAGTAATTCGAAGAATAAACAATCCATAATTATCAAAAACACGCGAGAACTTGTACACATACAGACGATCACGTAGGTCTATGCGATTTGTAGTTTAGCTATGAGTATGTAAAAGTATGTACATATATAAATTCGAACTTTTTTGTTTTTCTCTTAGTATTACAAAGCTCGTCGTTAACATTTCGAACTCTTAGTAATTCGAAGTATTAGAGAGGTAGATCCCTTCAACTTCGGATTATCAAGAGCCGACTTTATATAGTGAGTGTACATCGCTGTGGATGAAATTTACTGTGAATGTAGTTTCTAGTGTTATTATATTGTATCTGCTATATACTTACCACGAAATCACCCGTATGATAATGGTCTTTATTACTACGTTAGTGCAATAATTAATAGGCAAAGCCTACTTATGTTAAAGAATTTTGTATCTTAGAACTGTGACTGTGGCAGGAGTGTGGTATAGAAGTCGCAGTGTGTGTGTGTGAGGGGTGTTTGCGGTTACAATTTGATGGTTTCTGATATTAGAGCTATTGCGTAGATTACTTTTTGCGATTGTTTTAGTTGTTACTCTAAGGGAGCAGTGTCGAAAATCCAGTTTTATTTCTCAATTTTATACAGTTAAATATATATTGAACACAATTTGTTCATCGCATTGCACAAATATTTTTAACGAGGCTATTTTTGTCAAAAACTAACAATGTCTAGCATTAAGTTGTAAACCCGTCAATAACACTTGAAAAGTATTATAAATTTCCAAATGAATCTCTCTTTCTGTATTAGATATAAGCTTTCTAGTCAAAAATTAATTACATATTACATTTTTTTATTTTATACACCACATTTTCGAAATTTATGAACTAGACCAGTGATTATGAATTGCCGCAAATAAAGTGGTAGCGGTCACACAAAAGTTAGGATGCATTCACTTGGGCGGTTATAAGCTCTCGATTAATCTATTACAATAATTTCAAGAAAATAAAAGAAAATGATTAAACTGCTCAACGCGATTAGAGCATTTTGAGGAGCTGGCTTCACATCAAATTACCTACTTGAATGGTTTTTTTATGCCATTTACGCAGCCTTTGGCAGGAGAGTTATGAGTTAGCTTGCGTTAACTTGAACATCAGTTTTTATCTAGATGAATGTATTAATATTCATGAGGCGGGTACGCTATTGTTAGATTTCATGTCATGTCCATAGAAAGTTGTTAATGATTAGTTAATTGATTAGCTGCCCCTATGTGAATGCACCGTTCGTATATTCGTCTATATTTTACGGTTACGGTACCGCTTTGCAGTCTTTTGTTAATTTAAAAATGTTTTAATGGTAATAAAAATATTGTTCTTGCTGTAATCATTTTCGAAATGTCTATTCCAGCTTGAAGTTTTTATTGCAGTATCGGTCGATCGTGCCTGTGTACATTAGTTTATTGATATTGAATACGCAATATATATTTAGAGAGTTCATATCCAAATGAATATTGCAAAAAAAGTTTCAAAAATAAAATATGTACCTTCAAACATATTTTTATTAAATGTTTGATTATTGAAATTGATGTAAAATAAACGCACTTCCACTTAAAAATATAAAAACTATAATATAATGCTTTATGCCATAACTATTTTTTTTATTGTATAGCATATACATAGAAAAGTATTTATTTTTCTGAAATGTTTATTACAAAAACAAATGGCCTTGCCATGTAATTTATTATTGCCGAAATTATAGTTTACTTTTCAAAAGTTGTAATTTAGTGGATCGAAAGCAGTGCTTAGTATAAATAAATAAAAACAAAGAAATTATTTGTTTTTTTTTTTACATTGAAAATGATGTAGTGTTATGCAAAGGAAATAGTGTTCTAGTACTTGTCGCTTGCCACTTTGCTCGCGTGGACTTAGTAATAAACGAAAACACCTTGCGAGCGAAAGTCAAATACACAACGCACGGACACACACATATGTACACATAATGCGTTCAAACTCCACGTACGTACTTAACAAATGCAGTGTGGAACGAATAGGGGCGGTACCGCCCGTAGTAGGCGTTGGAGTTTTTCCTAGTAGATTATAACAATGTAATGTATGTGTATAATGTGTGTAACGTTCTTGTTTTGCCTAAGGAGACGCCTCAAATATCTATAAAATCTCACAGTAGAGAACGATATAGCTCGGTTGTGCATAAGAATGAGATGTGATGCTTTACCAAGCACAACAGTGGCCACGTGACTCCAAAACTTGATGTGCATTTGCATTTTGCAAATGTTTAATTGGATGGCGGTTCCGAGGCAAATGGGGCGTTATGAAATACCTCTATTTTAATGGAGAAACATTTTATCTAGCCGTCTAAAATGTTTATCTTATTATTATGGCGTAAATAAACATTTTTTCTTATAATGGGGCGGTAGTCCATAAAAGGTTGGGAACCTATGCTGGCTGCTGAGGCTGAGACTGCTGCGATTGTGGCTTACAATAGGTTTTTGGTTTCTATAGGCAAAAATGATACTTTATTCATGAATAAATAATTAAAAACTATTATAGATTTGAATATTTTGCAATTACATTTATTACATGTAAACGTGTACAAATTATTCTATAACATCGTATAAAATTAGCATTGTGACATTATGAACAAATTAATGTCTCACAAATATTCAAAAATCAATATATGTGATGATATTATGTAAAAGTATTTTATTACGAGTTTAAATGCATATATTAAGACATTGATGCGCTTGCTTGCGTCTTTGAGATAACCATATCTTAATGGTAGGTTATATGTGGATACCTTCACTGTCTACAAGTTTTATTTATAGCTTTTCTAAAATATAAAATAACTTACATATGTATAGTATATTGTAAGCAAAATACATATGAAAGAGCGACATGCTTCGTAGTAGATGTGATAGAAAAGTTTAAATTATTATTATTAATAACTGTATGTATAGTAATGTTTTATTTTTATAGCACAAAAGTTATATAATATATATATATATATATATATATATATATATATATATATATATATATATATATATATATATATATATATATATATATATATATATATATAAGTAATACCATATAAGTGTAGAGTATAAATTCATACAAATATTTAATGAGTAAAATGTTAATCTTATATTGTGCGAAAGTATCGCATTTTAATACATGTATTTCGTTTCACGGTCTACCTATAACTATGACATAAAATTTAATTTGAGGTAAGATTTCAGATGAAATCGTATCTTACTTTCATCTCATAATTATATATTATTAATATAAGTAACATTTATATTGGCTTGTCGCATGTATTGTGGATTTCTAAATTAACTTCGGTATTTGAACCTTACAGTTAACATTTATAATCTTAAATATAAACTACTATAATAGGGAATGATGGAAATACAACTTAAATATTGAAGGTTCGGAAATTTATTCGTTAACGATTACGATAAAGAAAATAAAACTAATACGGGACGAATCATGTTTTAAACATATTCATTTGGCTCAGTGTAATATAATTAAAATAAAATACAATAAACTAAAATACGTTACAAGTAATCGATTTGTTTCGATGTGTTTGATAACATTTCACATGTGATTGCTGGCTCACTATTCTTCACGCATTTTGAATTTATCATTTGACGAACAGTATTGCTGAATATTTGCTGGTATGAGTATAAAAATATGTAATTAAGGTTTAAAAATCCGATTTAAAAAAGTTTTTCATTTTTTTATATATTTCGGCGTCGACGGCGGTTAGAATTAGAATGAATTTCGGCTTTTATGCACAAAATCGAAAAGGCAAACAAAGACAATATACAGTGAACAAAGGATCTAAAAATAGATTTGCTTCTTCAGCATAGATAGCAACAATATCTTTTTTAACAATTAAATGAAATTACTACAAAACAATTTTAAAATACATCTCAACATTCAAATTACATATATGAATTTTAGATAATTCTAAATAATTTATTTTACACAAATTACAATTATTTTATTAATCATTTTATATAAATCAACATTATCTTTACATAATCTGCCAACAGATGGCGCCAAAATACATATAACAGTCTATTGCATAAAATAATTAAACAATGATATTAATTCTAATATTTGACTTGGCTGGCAGTGTTTAGTCGAAAACCAACGCTATAGCTTTCTCACTATTGCAGTATATACCAATCGTTATGTATTAAGTAAATAATTTACCTTACGTCTCTCACTGTAGCTTTTTATTTGAGAGTTTCTAGTATATTATAATTGGTACTTTGCTATATTTTTATGGTATTCATCTATAGAATTCATAACTACAAGTCTGACAATTGGTGAATTTTGGGATTTCCAAACCTTGCTTTTAACATTAATGCACAGAGCTATTCCTAATGTCAGTAAAACTATTGTTTCAGCATTTATTATTTAGTTTTACATCAATTATAACACCACAATAAATGTCCAGTCTTGCAATAGAAATTCGATGCAGTTTGCGCGAAGTTTAGAGGTCAAGATATCACATTAAATATACTTTTATTTTTACGTTTTCTTACCTAACTATTGATTTGAATAAAATATGTGTAATGAGAGGATAATTAATAAACAAAATGAATTATTTTAATAAGAAGGTACCGAAAGTATAATATTTCAATAAATTACTTTAAATTTTGGATATAGAAAAAGCCGTGAAGAAAGCGGTAGAATGTGTTTGTCATTTTAACGATTTTGAACAAAGTTATTATTATTTATTAAATTCGTATTCTTCGATGCTATCAGATTATAAACGTAGATTAATATTTGCTCTTTAGTATTTTTTATAGCAGAGTGGGAAAACGAGCATCCGGGTCACCTGGTGGTAAGCTCATAGACATCCGCTACGCCGTAGGCGTTGCAGATGCGTTGCCGGTCTTGAACGAACACATACGCTCTTCTCTTAAATTTCCAAGTCGTAATAACGTGGGAACACTGTAAATGGTAAGTTGTTCCACATTTTCACAGTTTGTTGTTGTTGTGGCAGAAAACTGCGATTAAATCGCCACGGTGGTTGACGGCCAGCCATCCAGGTGATGGGGATGGAACTTATTTTTGTGGAGCGTGGTGCGATGGTGGAACTGTTCGGCTGGAAGGAGATTAACACAACGCCCGACGCTCGCTCTAACCAAGCGGTGACTATAGTCACCCAACGCCTGACGCTCGCTCTGTACGAGCGGTGACTACGGTCACCCAACATTTGACGCTCGTTATGTACGAACGGTGACTTAGGTCACTCGCGACTCTACATGAGCAGAATATATGTGTTATCTCCATTGTAATCCATTGGAAGTCTTTTGCACTTGTTTTACGCTGCCTAATAATAAACTGACGAAAAGAGCAACACTATAAGAAACGTTTGAACAGTACGCTTGTCTCGGCTCGCTCAGACGTTCCGAATATTTTCACGGTATCTGTTAATTTTTCTGCATTATCACATCATTTCATTTTATTATATTTTTCGTTTATTTTGTACCCCTCAAAGATAATGAATAGGAATTGCAAAAGAAGGAAAGGAAACTGTTACTCCATCGAAAATGAGAGCAATGAGATATACACAAATCTTCGGACTCCGATAGCGATAGTGCAGTCAATAATATTTATACTAGAAAGAAGCCAATTCATCGGACAAAAGTACTTAGCACGTCAGAATCAGAAGACTTGCCGCAACTGCTCGGTCAGTGGGGACGGCGCGACGTAAAATGCGTCCGTACCGAAAGGGTGAAACAACTCCTCAAAGCATTCGCCGTAATAAATTCGATATAGTACGTAGAAAAATTACTTATGTATACACACGACGAGCACGTATTACATATCTAAGTACACATATAATTAGAATATTTTAATAACATGCTTATATGGTTTGGGCACATGGAGAGAATGTATGAAAGACGAGTGGTAAAAGAAATTTATGTTGCGGATGTGGATGGAAGCGGTCGGTTAGGGAATATTGTTATTGTTAAATATTAATTGTAATTGTTGTGTATAGTTGTAACTGGACTTCAGATTTACCTTAAATTCTTTTGCATGTTTGTTATCTTATACTTTCTTTAATCTGTAGTCTGTAACTGTACATTTTGTAATAAAATAAAATAAAGTAAATAAATAAGGAAAACATATCGTGACCAAGTTGCCGAAGTTTTTTGGAAAGGCCAAATCAAGGATACCCTTAACCGGCGGGTTTGCATGAGGAGAGCGATGAGTGTGGAGGAAGCGAGGAAAATGTTCCGAGATCGTAGCAGATGGAGATCTGTGGTCTCTGCCTATCCCTACGGGAAACAGGCGTGACGATATATATGTATGTATGTGGTCTTTCATCACCACAACGCTAGACCACACACATCTTTAGCCTTAAAATTAAGAGAGTTGGACTGGAAGGTGTTAATGCATCTTTCATACAGCCCATGACCCTACCTCAGATTTCTACTTGTTTCGGTCACTGCAGAATACTTTAGGCAGTGTCAGATTAACATCAAGAGAGGACTACCAAAACTACATGTCGCGTTTTTTCGTTTAAAAGTCCCAACATTTCTATAGCAACGGTATCATGTCACTAAGCACTACACTACAAGATGGCATAAAGTCATCGAACAAAATGGTACATATATAATTAGATGTTAATAATCTTTGAAAAAAAAACTTGAGTTTTCATATAAAATGCGAACATACTTTTCCCCAACTGAAAATACAAACGACGAACACGTTATTACATATCTAAGTACATATATAATTAAAACAATATATTTTTATAATAACATCAATAATAAAAAAACATTGGAGTGTATAATCTTGGTATTTTCACTTAAATCTAAATTCAGGATTCGATGGCTTTGAACACGTAGACGGAGTCGTCCAGCCAGTAGTAGGCCTGGGCGAAGTCACCCTCGCACAAGTAGGGCGCGCGCGACCACGCCCTCAGCTCAAACCCGATCCCGTGCATCGCAGCTACGAAGGAGGCGACCTGCTCCTCGAACGTGGCTCCCTGTATGGGCAGGCGCTCTAGAGGTTTGTGGTCTGCTGTCACTGTAATAAAGATAACCGCTTTGAAGTGAGCTGTATTTTGTTTTATTGTAATTATAGATTGTAGTTTGTTTATCGATCACAAGTATATACGTATATGGGACTAGTGTTTCTCAAGTTGCGTCTCCGTGAGGGTCGGGAGGTGGCGGAAAATCGGTTCCTTATTCAGTTTCCAGTTTCTTATTCTAGGTTTCCAATATTCCTTAGCTTGATATATAAAAACAACTAATATAAAAAAAATAAAGTCAATTCCTACTTTTATAGCCTGCTAAATATCTTATACATATAAGATAATTTTATTTACCCCATATAAAGTTAAAATTAATTAATTAGATTTAATTAATGAATAAAATTTTTTACAAACTATTAACATTAAGTGTCATACACTACAGATTTAAAAAAATGTATTTGTACTTGAGTGGATGAATAACAAAGTATTGTATCGGTGGATTAGTGTCTATTCGACTGAAATCGTGAGGACCCGGTGCTCGATCGTGGGAGCATGCATATATAATTAGTGAGGTGTAAAAATGTGTTCGTTTGTTTCTAAGTGTTCCATGATGCTTGAAAGGTTGCATTACCTTCAACATACGGCTTATACGGCAACACTAAAGCAAGTAGCAACACGCCACCAGGAGCGAGAGCGCCTTTCGCCTCCTCCAACATTGTCTTCGGCTTAATACAGCGGTCCAGTAAATTCAACATGCATATGCAGTCAAACTTTTGTCCGTGACACCAATCTTCCGTGTCTAAAATCCTGTAAGGAATCCTAATGTATAATTTGAATTTTATTTCAATTGTAATGCAGTATAGATATACTGCATTACAATGACACATATTTATAGTTAACAAAAAAATATTTTTTTATGACACATATTTATAGTTAACAAAAGGATATTTTTTTGTTTGAAGACGTAACGGGTGCAGTGTCACAGTTTTTTGAATTTTTATAACGGTAGTCATGACACAGGAAAACTTAGTGTTTATTACCTAGTTTTAGGTTCCATTTTTTTAAGCGTTCAATTTTTTAATATTATGAAAATGCTATAGATGATTTTAATTAATGTAGGCAGTAAACACAGGGTGTGACAAGATGTAGCGGTGGGTGCAATAACTTTCACGTATTCAAATAAAAATAAATGCTAAATACGTAATTATACATCAAAATAAAAAAAAAAAACAGAATCAGAATCTAAGATATATAGCACTTCGGTTTAGCAAACAGAAGTGAAGGAAATGTCCAATGACATAGTTATGTAAGGAAACCAACAACTGTTGGAGTAAACAAGTGTAGGAATGGAGATAAGTTTGCCGTAACACGGCAAACTTAGTGTGGGATCCAGTCAGATGGAGCGAAGATCTGCGCAGGGCGGCTACCTAGGTGGCGAGCCTTGAAAGAGGCCTTTGTTCAACAGTAGACTACTGTTGGTTCTAAATGATGATGACGATATTAAGATAAAGTAAATGCAACATAGGTGTGCACCCGGTATGTAGCATTTACTTTATCTTAATATCGTCTTTTTCTCGTATAAAAACAATACATAGAGTTCAAGTTAAAAGAAACGACGATTGTTCTTTAAATTTTTAAATATTTTGTTTAAATTATACATTCATTTCAATTAATGGCCTTCAATTGTACCAAAATCGCATAAATGATTACGCGTAGAATGGAGAAATATATATTTGTCTTCTCCATTCTACGTTATTTATATATTGTATTGTTAATTTTATGATTTAATTACAATATATATATATATATATATATATATATATATATATATATATATATATATATATATATATATATATATATATAATCAATGTTGAACTAAAAGTAAATCAATAACCTTTTTTAACGGCGGCATGGTGCGGTTCATTGACACGTACCATGTGACACAGATTGTCCACACGTTTGTAAGGGTATGGAACAATATTTCCAAGTTTTTTATGAAAAGAATATGTATTAAAAATTATATTTAGTAAAATAAAAGATGTTTTATATTTATATGATACTAGGACAAAGTGTATAATTATTTTTTTCATAATACTAGCTGCCCGCCCCGGCTTCGCACTCTTACGTTTTTTTAACACGATAAACCTCGTCGATGAAAACGAAAACATTTGAAATCTCAGAGAAAAGAACAGCACGAAGCACAGAAACAAAGATTTGCTTTTGTAATCTAAAAGAAACGGTACCTAAATGAATATGAATGACTGTCAATATACTAACATTTATTTTGTTAATCATAGCTTTCTTTGTTTTTGACTGTTTTTTACGTCTAATTGTAATTTTTTTTGAAAATTATATTTTATACAAACCTTATCCTGATGATAACAAAATTAAAAAAATAACTAAATAAAAAAAACTCTAATTTGGTGCAGTCGTTCTGAAGTTATGCGCGTACATACATTTCGGCGATTCCTTTTTATTTATATAGATTAATAATGGGTTACATACGTATATCCCTTTCCACTGAGCGCTTTCCTCATGCTGAAGGATATCTCGGTGGCGTATTTGTCGGCGTAGAGGTGCGCGAAGCGACGACTGACCTCCCCGTCGCCGGCGCCCACGTCCACCAACGAACCAGGCCCCGACCGAGCTTGAGCAGCGCTCAGTAACAAACGGGCATGGGCCTCAGAGAGCACGAACATTGAACCGCGACCCAGCCACCTGGAATTTGTTTAAACGCTGTCAAAGGATTTGCCATTTGGCTGTTACACATTAACACAGTAAGATAGATTGCTCACTCCTCACTAGATGAATAGATTGGTTAACTTAACTCGTTAGTTTGGCTAGTACGAGGCTACTATGGGAATAAATAAAGTAGCAATAGCTCAGTTGGTAAGAACTGCGCTTACGATCTGAGGTTGAGAGTTCGATTTTTCTGTCTATAGGTAGGATAGAATTGTAGGGGACAAAATAAAGGAATGGACTCTCCGGATTTCAACAATTCACCGTACAAAACGAGATAATAAAAAAAATACTACCGCTTGATGTTCCGATGCCGTTGTTCTTTAAGCACGTGGAATTTCTGCAGTCGAGCCGATTTAATCGTACTACTATAAGTATTCTACTTTTATATCCAACTTAATTAAATAGTTTACTTTATCAAACTTAACTGTTGATAATACAGTTCACGTCGTCGCGTCGCTAATTTAAAACGAGTAATATTCTCAAAAGTTGCTCAAACCCGGGGTCTAAGCAACAATAGTGCAATTATTCAGCGTCGTGTGGTGGACGATAGCGCGGGCTGTAATTACAGCAGATAAAACACGGGGCAGGCTGTGGGCGAACTTGAGCGTTGGACGTTTGAGCGTAGCAAATTGTGCGCTCGCGGCATCTGCTCCGTAACCCCCCCCGCTCCGCTTGTGCCACGACGTCTTCATCGTGCCTCCGGGCGCCCAGGAAAGTGGATAATGAGTAGTAAATCCTATACTCATTAGCTGAGAGCGAGCGTCACACCGATCGATACAAATTCGTCTTTGCCGGGTAAAGGGATAATCGGGGCGCGGAGCTCCAGCTCTGTTATTAGCCGTTGTACCATATATCACGCGCGGCATTACCTCGCCGCGGCCCCTGGCGGCCGCAATTACCGGTGCGAACGGCACCACGCTACATGCCGACACCACCTACCTAACTAACATTGCATATAACTTGCCAAATATCGTATAGGCAAATACGTTTCAAATGAAGTTGCTTCAATTATGACACTTTTTTTATTCTTATTTTATATATTCACGCCTATCCCCCGCAGGGGTTGGCAGAGACCACAGAGCTTCATCCGCTACCATTCATTGCAGCGAAACGGCTCTCCATTAATCGGTTTTCGCCCTCGTGAGAATCAGGACGTGACGGGTGGCGAACCACGTCGCCGTCATTTTCAACAAATTAGGTATATTAAATTCGTCTTAGTAAATCCCACGAGCCGCAAGGGAGGATGGAGGTCAGCCCCAGCAGAGCCCTGTATGCTGAAGTAAGGCACCATAGTGCCTGGGGGAGCCCGATTCCGGGACGGTCGGCATGCTTGCGACGAGGCTCGCCCCTAGCCACGCATCCATTGGCACGGCAGACCGTGGATTGGCGGAGAGGAAGGGAAAGGAAAAAGTAGAAAGGAAAGAGCAGGAAAGGAAATGTGGATTGGGGGGTTACCAGACTCGGAATAAATATTTATAAATCCATATATATATATATATATATATATATATATATATATATATATATATATATATATATATATATATATATATATTTATTCCGGTGCGGGAATTGAACCCATTGACTCCGCGGGCGGAGGGCCTCGCCACTGAGCCAATCGGTCGTCCTTGTGACACTTTTTTCGCGGAAAAAGAAGTTAGTTAAAAAAAAACACTTATTGAACTATAGACTTACGATCTAAGGTTTTGGTCGAGGTTTTGACATAACTATGTACCTATTTCAACCAAGCGAATAGTGCTTGTGTAAGGAAAACTTAGCCTGTAAGCTCAACTTCCTCAGGTGTAGTAGACTCTATGGAAGCCAACCGATTCAACGAAACATCAACGAATAGGTACCTGAGGATGCCTTGTGTTGAGGTAAAACACAAGTTGAGTATATTGGTGAAAGGTGGTAGTGAGTATACTTGTTTGTATACATACAATCCAGTACGGTGTGTTTTTCCAGGAACTTCTTTCCACGCACCACTACCCTGTGGAACCTGCTACCTCTAGCGGTGTTTCCGAACCGATACGATATTGGATCAAGAAAAACTTCAAAAAACAAGTCCAAAGATTTCTTAAAGACCGGTAACGCGTCTGGAATGCCTATGGCACTGCGGATGTCTATGGGCGGCTTTGATTGCTTTCTATAAGTGACCTGCTTGCTCGTTTGCTTTTATGTCATAAAAGGCCCGCAACGCTTCCGCTACTCCTGCGGTGTCGCGGTTGCCTATGGGTGGCGTTGATTGCTTTCCATCAGGCGACACGCTTGCTCGTTTGCCACGTTTGTCGTTTAAAAAAAAATAGAAAAATATATATGCGGTGTCCTTAGTATTGTAGATGTCCATGGGTGGCAGTGATCAAGTGATACTTACTATCAAGTGCCCCATTTGCTCGTTTGTCTATATCTATCATAAAAAAATAAAAACGTGCACTATACAATCCGAGCAATAAATGTGTTTATGTTGACTAAAAAGCATATTACGGTCAGATGAAAGCTAAATAAATTATATATACAGGGTGTCCCAGAACTGAAATTCATTTAACCACTATAACCGAAAAATGGTTACAGTTTGACCAAATTTCTAGGTTTTTCTTAAATGCCCATAATTTTCAAACTGCATGGAATAGATTTTTTTTCTGATTTTTCTCATGATGGTTACAATCAATCCTGTCACCCCGTTTTGACTTGACGTTGAGTTCTGGGACACCCTGTATGTACCTACTGATACCAGTTGTTTATCGAATTTGTTTTTCGCGAACAACATAGTTATTGATTTTCTATCTTTGCAATAACTGTTACATTTTTTGTAATGAACTGCCTATAAGAGCAGGGATTAATATAGTAGGGGCAAGTTTGTTTGTTTGGGGCGAGCTATTATTTCGCGGTGCTCAATAACACTGAGGGCACGTGTGTTGTTGTTACACGGCGTCCGCTTGCAGCTCGTTCGCGGAGGCTGCGGATTGATTGCTTTATTGTCCCTTTCGACGACCGCCGGTGGTCGCGACGCGCTATACATGATACATGAAGCGAGCGGCAGTGGCCGTCTCTAATGAGCATCGACACCGCGTAATTGTCACCGGCTTCGGAGAGCGGCGCGCACCCACGGGTCGGCTGATCCACCACCACCATGATTGAGATACTACACAAAAAGGAGACAGAATATATGTGGACAGTAGACACATTATTCATTTTTTATTGTTGTTTGCTCGTCGCGGATCTTAGCTAAGTAAAAGTTTTAACTGTCCACATAGTTATGGATTTCCGCAAAGTAACGCCTGACTCCATTAATAAGACAGAATATATGACACGGCTATACTTGCCGTGAGCCGTCTTAATCTTAAGACACGCTTCTGCAATGCCTATACTGCATATGGGCGACGTACATTGCCTTCCATCAGGCGATACGCTTTGTCTTCCTCCCCAATAAAAATAAAATGGTAATTAATGGATGCACAAAAATGTGTTAGTAAGGATGTTGGTTATAGAAGTTTCGGATACAGTAAGCATAAGAAACTCGCAAACGATTTGAGGATGACGACTATCGGATAATACTTATGTGTAGTAGGAAAATTATACTGATAACAAAGTTTATATTGATTTAAACTTTGTTATCTACTACTATGTTTTCAAGTTGTGTGAAGTTTCAGGGTATGTTATGTATCTAATCGATTCATTTAAATTTTGATTGTATAAGGACAACTTGAAGCCGTGTACGATAGAAGCGTGATCCCTTGAGGGTAGTCGAAAATCGTACGTCAAGGGGTGATGCGTAAATCGAGTTGGATCGTAGGTGGCAAGGCGGGCGCGGGCACGGAGTATCTATTACAAGAGAATGCGGTGGCTTGCAACGAGGAATCCGATGCGGTTATCGAGGACGGAGGTGAGAGATGTGAGCGGCGTCGGCGGGCGCTGCGGCTCGTATCGCGATTGCATCGAAGAGCAAACAAGCGGGCGGGGTGTCGCCGGGGCCGCAGCCGCTCAAATCATATTACCCCACGGCCTCACACCCGCTCCGCGCCGCGCCACACGTCATTTGAGTGTGCGTTGCCATGGCGACGGCCCGGGCCGTGCATGATATTAGTACGTGTGCTCATCTCCGGGCCTTTAAACTGTGCGCCTCGTCGCTGCCTCGCGCGGGAAATTAAAATCGGCTCCGAACCGGAAGCCGCTCGACCCTAATGCTGTCCTAAACTGACGCTTCTCTCGACAACTACGAAACTTGTTTTATAAATCATTGACTAGATTTTTTCACATTGAGTTTATGTTTGACTTGTTATATTTTTCGGATAAACCTAGACATTCCACAATTACATACTTATGTATATTTCACAAATTTGCACTTACATTAATGAATAAAAATGAATGTGTCATTATTTTTTTATGCACTTATAACCTATTTAGTAGGTACCTATATTTAAAAATAAATCAATTTGCAACTCTGAAACTGCACGCAAGTCATACACAACAACATTAAATAAAAAAAAACTACTTTTTACACTTAAGACATTACGATTAATATATTTACAGATAACAAAGCTATATCTACGCAGTACGGTTAATATATTTACAGATAACCAAGCTATATCTATTCAATTTTGGTTCAGCAATAGTGAAACGAGTCGTCTAGTTTATGTAAATATGAAACTAATAACTGAATATTTCAATTAAAAATTAAGTTATTGACTATTTGAAGAACGTGAAAAATATATTTATACAAATATAATAGTATATATCTTATTTTTATAACGACTGGTGTCAAATGCCAATTACTTAAATGCAACTTAAATGAAGTTTTAGCTTAGAAAACATAATGTACGTCACTACACTACACTACACACTACACATAATAAAATTAGAATATGCTTATTATAAAAATAATTTTTATTTAAATAAATAATACTTTAATATATATTGATGGAATCACATACATTTATATGACCGCGCAGTAAGTAGATACACGAACTCCTCCCCCACGTATGTAGATAGATACCTACACATTTGCTTTGCTCAAAGACATTGTCGCTTTCAGGCACCTCATTAGAGCGCGTCCCATGTGAGCCTACCCACCCCGCCTCTCCTCCCCACACTTGCCCCCCTACACACATACAAAGGAGAGCAATTCTTTTCCTGAGTTCGCAAACTCGGATGGATAATTACACTTAGCTATGTACGTATAAATCCATTCGTTGCCTAATGTCTTTCTTGTCTCGATAAATTTGGAAAGGATATCTAGCCGCTGTACCTACACGAATGCCTCTTGTTATTTATGTTGCTTTTTTTCTACGTGTTTCTTGGAGCGCACATTTTTCGATGGTTGTGTATACCGATATACTATTTTGTACGAGGGAAACGACTTGATAATATGGTAAACTATATTATTTAATGTTTGCTACTATGTACAAGAACGAATATAAACGTTAATCGAAAAAATCTTATTTATCTCTGGCTCTACCACTATCTTTATTAAAGATAGTGGTAGAGCCAGGGTAACTATATGGTAGAGCCATAGGTAACTATTCCTTGCCATAAATAGTGTGAATGGACTAATTTCAGGCCCAAATACTAATGAGAAAAATGAAAAAAAATTGTTTGTGCGGGTACCAGGAGCGCAGAGAACCAAAATTGGTGTTCGCAATAAAAATCAAGTTGGATTGCATATAATCGAACCGTCACACAAACTGTTACCCCAGACGGCACTCGGCCCCCAATAAACTATAAAAAAGTGGATAGTAAAATGTTATAAACAATGAGAGCACGGCTAAAACGTTTTAGTGTTAAGAGTGGGCCCATAAACCGGTGACACGCACCCGTAAAATGTTAACGACAAGCTCTCACCCGTGACTCGGCCCGCGCCCCCTCATTTTAAACCCTCAATGGCCCAACAGCCCAAAAAATTCTGAGTCCCGTGAAAGTCCTGAGAATATAAGATCAGCCGTTCGTTATTTGTCAGTCCGTCGATTTCTTGTCTCGAGAAACCGACGGACGGACAAATACAAATAAAATAAAAAAAAATAATATTAAATAATTTAGTTAGTAAGTATTGCGCTTAGGTCGTGGGTCGTATTTATCATTGGACTATTAATGTAAACCATATTTAACTAGCACAGAAATTATAAGCTTAGTTTGAAAAGATAATAAGAATTCTAGTAATATCCAAAATAAATGTTTTGATATTTCATTCTTTATCATTCACCATTCATTTATTTGTTCTTTAATTCTTCAAATATCACTAGAATTCTTTGAATTGTATTTGGTTTTTAGGTTTTGGCATTGAGCTAATACGTTAAGGGAGTTAATTTAAAATAATAAGCTACAGTTGCTTGGGACAACAATCTTTATAACAACCATGAGTTACTACGTGGGTCAGTGTTGGTGGTTGCTTAGGTGGGTGCTGGCGTTGGTGGTACTATGTCAAAACCCTTTAAAAAATATTCTAATAGTGCAGAGCCACGCTGCAGGCGAATACTTTGTTAAGAATCGCATAATATTTGTCTGTAGCATGAATGGGCCGGCTCGCCCGGGGAAGTACCACACTCCCGCAGAAAACCGGCGTCTGAGTGGTAGCTTACCTACCGCGCTTCGTACGGTGAGCAGCCGAGTTCCGGAGGTCCCCCTCCCATTTCTATTCCCATAACGACACTTTGCGCTGTGGGCAGCTGACACGCCTGCTCGTTTGCCTTCCTATCCCATAAAAAAACCAAAAGTTCCAATAATAAGTGTACGAACTTTCATCGCAATCCGATAAACGATGCGCAAACGCATATGAAACAAACATTCATATTTGTATATAAGGTAACAGACCGACACTACAATTTTATTTATTTGTATGTAAGTACTAGTAGAAAAATGAGGACTATCAATGTATCTACCGATTTTCGGTCGCGGACGCGCTACAAATAATGGCCGGGACGAATTTATACGCGGGCTCGAATTGCCCCGATTGAATATTTTACCAGGCCACGAGTGCGTCCGACGATACTTTTCTATTTCACCGACCATTTTTGCTATCAATTGCTTAGTTTCCCTTTAATATCATTCGTCGCTCGATCCGAAATAAGGCTGCATTATGGAGTAATGCAAAGTAGTGGCGAAACGATTCTTTGAACATGATACGAATATAACATTCGAAAGTCATCTGACCTTATGTGTGTGTGAGCTATGTTCCATTGCGATATTTGGAAACATTATGAAATCAACTATCAAAATCATAATAGTAGCATATAATAGATTATATACTATTATTATTTCTAAAAGCCACTAGGTATTTTTATATAAAAGCAAATTTTTATGGAATAGGGACGTGAAGGAGCAAGCGTGTTACCTGATGGAAATACCTGGGACGACGTCTTTCCATTAGGTTACAGGCTTGCTCGTTCGAAGTTCGAAGACTAAAACTGAGACGGGGCACCCCAATATATAATAGTTTCTTTCACTTGACCGCATACAACGTCATGCGGTTCGAGTCGTCGATGACCAGGTTCTCACCCAACGGCTTGATTTTCTTGCATTGTGGAAGGATGTCTCATCTCTCAGCATCTTTCATTGCTACCATGAGAAATGCGTCGAGGAATTGTTCGGAGTAATTTCTGTCACTGAGTTTCAAAAACGCACAACTCGCCAAAAAGAAAAGTTTCATCTTCACGTCTGAATAAATGGCGATCCAGTACGTTTTTCCCGATACTTTATTTCACACACCACTACTCTTCCAGAAACAGGTGCCTTCAGCGGTATTTCCGACCTGATATGACATTGGAACCTTTGAACCTTCAAAAACAAGCCAAAACAAGCAAGCGTTAGACATGTCTATGGACTGCGTTAGATCTAAGGTCGTACGTTCGATTCTGCCATTGGATTATCAACGTGTATTATATATATTATATTTACCTAGGACAAGCACTATTAGTTAGTTGATATGGTTAACAAGAATTATAATATATCAACACAATGCTAATCTTCTTTTTTTTTTAAAAAAAGCTAACAGACGTATGTAAAAGTAGTTTTACTAAGAATTGTTGGAAGCTATATTTGTAAAATTTGGATAACCTTACCACGTGTTTGTATAAAAAACGTTTGATGAGGAAAATAGAAGGGAAACTTTCAGCGCTTTCGTAACAATAACGAGCAAACATCTCAAGACATTTTTGTTCAAAAATAAATAATCTTCAATCTTACCTACTTTATTTTTTTAGGTATACAGAATGGTTGTTTTTTAAAAAAAGTAGAGTAGCAATTTTATTACTAAGGTATTTTGTAAAAAACTCATCTAGGGACTACCGCACATTCGAAGGAGACTTTGGAGTAATAAGCTTTGCTACTGGGATTTGTTCGACGCTAAGAGTATTTTTTCGAAAACGGATAACAACTGTTACTTTATTCATATTCCTCTCTCTTCTTTAAAGAAATAGTATTGAATAGTTTTTTACAACATTGTTTAGTGCCACACAAGTGACATCACTTCTCATGACACAGTCGTCGACATAAGTATAAAGCCAGTCCACGCTGTCGCTTATGTTAAGTGTTTTGGGAACACAATAACTTAAAAGGTGTAAAGTCCCAGCGAGAGACTTCAAATAACCGGCGGAGGCGTGTGGTTTATTGCTTATTGAATGACAAAGCGAAAGGCTTTTGAATCTCACTCAATATCTGAAAATACGTGGCGACATTGAAATTATCGGTGGGAGGTGCGTCGGTGCGGGCGAGCGATGGACTCAGTTAAAAGGAAATAAGAATCGAGTTAAACAATGAACATTGTCGCGATGTCCGTCCGTTCGCTGCGTGCGCGTGCGCGTGCGCTCGCGTCCGCCGGTCGCCATTGGCTCCCGCGAGCTGGGCGGGGCCGCGCCCGCGCCCTCACCCGCGCCCGCGCACACGCAAATAGCAGCACACAAATTAAAACAATAAAATGAAAGTAATAAAACAATGCAAGCGCCGAAGAGTACCCGCTATCGCTTAATGGGCGAGCGGAGGCGATGTGCGATTTATTGTGCGCCCGAAACACGCGTACGCGCACAGCGCCTCCCTTTTAGCAAACGCGACTCGACCCGTTGTCATTCTTTGTGGAAAGGATCATCGCAAAGGGAACGTAATAATTTGGACGTCCAAGTTAGGTTTAGTTAAGTGGGTTAATTTCAGAAAGCAGTCATATTGTGCAGGGCTAGGAAGATCGTGAGAAGGTTCTTTTCTTTGGGTACGTAAATCCTACTTTGGCTTGGTTTATCCCGCTACAAAGGATGAATATTCGTAATTTCATAGTGTGTTTTTTAGTATACATAACATTGTAATAAAGAAATAATTATGCAAATAAAGATTATAACGACGTATAAAGCCGGTATAAAGTATAAATAAACTTCGTTGCGTAGATTGAGGTATGAATCGTGAGAAGAAATTAAACCCACCACACTTGTTCAAAGTGGATTGGTTGGGATGTATATTTATCCTGATTTGGAAAATAAACCTCAGACAATGGACTTTGAAAGCGGTAACTTCGCTTTCTAAAAGTATTTACGAGTCACCTATTTTATTGATAAGATAAATACAAGAGACACTTTTGAATGTATATGTATTAACAAGTTGGAATGCATTAGCTTTGAATTCACTCTGCCGTGATCTCGAAGGCTTTCTATGAGGAAACTTCAGCGGCTCGCTCTCGGCGCCCATAACGAATGTCGTCTCATTTACTAATGTGTCACACACAGGCGGCGTTGTTTCACGGGTTGCGCTGGGGTGTGTGCAGGGTAAGGGAAAGGGGGAGAGCAAGGGGAGGGGGTGTCTACAGGGTGGGGGTGACGTATCCTCCCACAGATGACCAATGACGTCCCGCAAGCTCGCTCCTACGGTGCAACGTTAATTACGATCTTCTATAAGTCTGAAACCACTGATGCAATTTCACTATATTTATTTAAGTCTACTAATGTATATAAGTAGGTAACTCAATTTTATTTGAAGTCTTCTATAGTAATCCATAGATAAATATTGTTGCAATTTGTCTGATATTTATTGTAATCGAATGTTTTATTTTGATCGATTCAAATATCAATTTGTGCAGACGGTGTATTCTTGATAACGGAAGAAGATCTGACAGCTTTGGATGTAATACCTAATCAACCAATCAAGTCAATGGTCGCGGTTTCGATTCCCGGAATAAATATCGGAATGCATACATGGAATCTGCCTTAGTCAAGCATGGTGGGTAATCGTTCATTCTTTCAGATAAAGGGAGGCTCGTGCACAGAAAAGGGACACATATGGGCTACAAAAAAAAATAATATTAATAACAATACGAGATGTCTAGGTTGCTGGTCGTCCATTATGCCCCTTATGTGAAAGAAACTCATAACGATATAAATTAATCTGATAGAAATCATGTTAACATTTCCTTTTTTAAGTTCGCGTGACTGGCACATGATAGTATGGAGATTGTTGTTAATAATTTTGATGAAGCTATAGGTAATATATGCCTTGTATAATTTTACTTCCCAATATTTTAATGATGTTTGTTTGGGCCAATAATAGACGGTTCAAGAATTATCTTTCACATTTCGATTACTCGCTTCTGATTTTAACTTTCTTTTAACGCAAATAGCTTTCAAATTCTGGCCGTCTAACTAACTAACAAGCAGTCTAATGTGATAATTTAAAGTATATAAAACTTTTTTTTTTTTTGAATAAGTCTTTTACTTTAGCCAATAAATGTGCGAGTTTTTATGGCCTGTGGTCCCGTCCCTCAGTTCTCTACAAGAACAAACGGGCGGCGTCAAAGCGTGATTGTGAAAAGGATCGTGATTATTAGAGTGCGCGTAGTTAGTGGAGGCTTCATTAGAGAGGTCGGGGGGCGGGCGGGGGGTCCTTCGGGATCTCATCTCAGCGGGTGCATCGGCGGCTGCGCGCGCAAACAAATTAAAACGTAAGACGCCCTAATCAATAGCCGAGTACGCCGCGAAGCCGAATTAACTCGCCCGAATAAAAAAATGAACAAAATTATATTCGCGCGAGACCCCAACCCCTCCCCCCTCCCGCCCGTCGCCGACGTCGCCGCCGCCACGGTGCGCCCGGAGGAAATTGCTTTTCTTTCAGTGGGCGCGCACTCACGCCCGCCGCGGCGAGAGAGGGTTACTCACATCTCCGACACACACAATATTATAATTTACGTTTCCTCGTATATCGCGCTGTAAGTAGGTACTTTACCTGGGCGTTTCGCGCCCGCTCAACCCTCGGCTCTCGGCTCTTGCTAAATCTGAGCTTTATACGTTCACTTGACGCGACGAGAGCAATATTAGTTTCGAGCCAACTCTTTCCCTACTACGATATTTATTAACGCTCCGCGAGGTTTATAATATATTTTCTCGCTTTTCTTCCAAAGCTCTCACTTTATTGGTATATTGCGTACTACTTATGTGTCACGAAGTAGGCTGCTTTCAGTTAAAAGTGAGGCGTTACTAACATCAATATTACATGAGCAGGAAAGCTGTAATAGTAGTTTAAATTCATATTACCAACAAATAAACATATATTTTGTTAAAAATAATCTTATAATGTTAAAAATAGAAAAATGTCACGTCAGCAACACGGTCACAAGGTGTTTACTTGAAAATAGTGGAAAATTTTGTCCTCTCAGCCTATTATATCAGCATAAGCTGATCTTAAGAAAATATATGATAAGAAGGATACACGTGTAAATAACGAAGATAGTCGATTTACTTTCAGTGACACTAAGGGACAGAATATATATATACACATACATACGCGATAGTTTGTCTCGATATAAGACAAACTATCGCGTCAAAAGGCCGGTATCGGGCAACGGGGTTACCGGTGCGACGCGTCTGGCTCCGCGGTCGCTAACCCACTTGCCCAGTGTGGCGACTACGGGTAAAACCCTTTCATGAAGCACACCACTAAGTCGTGGCTCTCAGTTCCCGGTCGCCCATTATTCCCGTTTATGATATATTTAGATGATCGCAAACACAGAAGGCCCTTTCTCGACGGTATCCTACTTTAGCATTTTTCCGCGGATTCGCCAGTTTCCATACCGTTTAAGGATTCAAATGTTTGTCCATAAGTGTATATGGATATATACGGTATAAGGTATAGACTACTTTACCAGATTTTATGACGCTTTCTATCTTCTTCTCATTACCTTTTTGTTCACAATCAGTGTAACCGTTCCTGAGATAAGCTCGGACAAAGAGACAAACCGACAAAAATTTCAAGAACAGTGTTTTGTTTTTGATATTGTGTAAATAAGTATGAGGTAAGGGAAAGGTGATTATTTTAACATCACAGATTCTACAATTCTATTTATATTTATTGATTGGAAGTTAGTTCGTTATGTAATTAAATGGGAGTGTTTCATGCGGTAGGTATTTGGCACTGACTATCCTATACCAAGTGGAGGGTTCTCTAAGAGAATACTCATTAATCGGAGGCGAGACAAGTCTAATCTGCCCGCCAGTCCGCCCAATTAACGCGTGGGCGATGAGATCGCCGCCCGCCCGGCAGGCTTGCCGGCCAATGGCGGCCGCGCGGGGATTAATTAAGTAACTTCCCGTCCGTGAGCAAAACCCTCCACCCCCCGCCCATCCCCCTCGACGCCAACACCATGCACCTCGTGGCCCCCACGTCCGCGGAGTCTGCGGACACGCCCGGAAAACTAACCACCTAATGAGGGGAGATGACCTCACGTGTTTGTGTGCCGCTTTGTCTGCCTGTGTACGTACAAACTGTCTACTTGTGTGTACGAGTAGGTACGTGTCGACCTGTTATGTGCCTCTTATATAAGCGCCGTTCTATTGTTTGCTTGTAACTCTTGCTTCCGCTATTGTTACCCTCGGAGTCTTACAAGACACATATACGAAGCTAGGTGGAGGGAAACGAACACATGTTTTCTATTTGTGGTCCAATTAAATAATAAATGAGTAAATGTTGTCCGTCATTTCTTCTTTGGTCACGTGAGTAAATACATAAACATTGAAATGCAAGTTTTCATTTTAATCTATTTATGGTAGGTATATATAATATAATACTTATTTAAAAATAATTATTTGCGTACATAGAATTAAATGAATATAGATATTCATATGGAGATAGGGATGACTGGATGAGGCAGGCGTCAAACAAAAAGGATTATAAAGTTCTGGAGGAGGCCTATACCCGAAGACGTGTCTTAACCAAACTAGCATAAAGTAATATGTTATTTAAATTTTTCAAATTTATTTAAAATAATGTTAAAATAGGTTCAGGAAATAACAGGTTTATTATTATTATATTATATGCATTTATTCTATATGTAGAAATAAGTATTTTAAATAGGTATTAAACTTGATTATGATACGCTTATTTTCTCCGCGAATATCGTAAGTGAGAACTAAACATTAAGGGTGTTATTATTACAGATACATTCAAATTGGAAACATAAATGATGCTCGATTATTTCCCTTGAATATGCCGGTTTAACTTAATATGGAAGGTGTTTCGTTTAAGCTGGCGAACAGAGAAAAATATTTTCATTGAATAACATTTTGAAATGTTATTCGATGATTTTAAATAATATATAATAACTCTTTCTAAATGATACTGTTATATTATTTATCTATTTAACTTGTTTAAAATGTTATTATTTGTATTACATTTATATTCTAGTAAAAATGTATCAAAAGGTTAATTGATAAGTAGTAAAAGAGTTAATTGTAAGTATGTGCTCCTGTACTTTTGATGCACTTGTGTAGGCGTCAGTGCCAAAAACGGTGATCTATGTAAAAAAAGCCTATGCTAAGAAACTATGTTGTTATGTTGAAATATTTTTCATCAGCCCGCATAAGTTCCACTCCTTGGTACTCCCCATTTCTGAGGGATTGTATATCAACTCACCACGCCTGTTCAAGACGGATTGGCGAGGCAATTAGGGTATTGATGGCGATATTTTACATAATGGATGCTTTTAAATTTAATAAATGTAAGTAAGTAATATTCAATTCGTAAAAAAAATTAATAAATTTAAAGCGATTGGGCGGTATCCCAGCATCGTGAACAGTGGGGAGTTCTTGTTACGGAAGCCAAGTCACACTTTGGGTCGTAGTGTCATCATAATAGTAGTAGTTCAATAATGTTTTAAGAAAGAAAAAGAAATGAAAATATACCTACAAAGTTTCTTCTGCGCTGTCAGAAATCTCATTAAGTAATTAATGGTCTTAGAAGGTTAAATGTTAGCGGACTGGCGTTTGACAAACTAAATGTAATTTCTTATGTCAAAACAAGGAATTTAAATTTAAATAAAAATACATTTGAAATTCCCGTAATCAGTTGTAACAGTAGTTCGATAGTAAGATAGATGCTGGCGTGTCGATATTAATGACATCGCCTGCGTGTCGCGGTAGGTGTCGAGGTGGCTAATGCGAGTGGACAGAGGTCAATTAAACGCGGCGGCCCCGCGTCGGAAGCTCTATGACAGATGAGGGGGCGGCGGAGGGGTCTGTTTGCTCCCGCGTGTTCACGCCGCGAGATGATCGAATGGATCGCCGCTACTTGCTTGCGATGTCCTTCTTAGATAATACCTATGTATATTCGTGTACACGTGTGTATGCTTTTATGTATAATATATAATAGTGAGAACTATAGTCACCGACCTAGCCTTTCGAATTAGCAAACTAAATAGTTTCTTTTATCAGTCGTCTTTCATTCATCTTCTTTATGTTCCCAAACCATCTAAGCATCTCTTTCTCAATTTTTGCACGACACCTTTTACTCCACATCGATATCAGATACCTTTATACTAGATGAAGGTAACTAGATATTATATAATATTTAGTGCCAGGCCGATTGATCATTTTGATAATACGCAGTTAAGAATTAAGCTTTACTTTGCGTAATGATACGATTTATATTCGTAATTAACGTTACTGTATGGTTACCAGCATATAAATTCTTACCTATTTCCACCCTATTTCTTTCCATGGGTATCTTACGACGCAACTATAGGAGTAAATACCTGTTGATGGACAGCATTATCCTCCTGTGTAATAGAAACCAATCTACGATCCCCAATCCGTAACACCCCTGTAACAGTCCAATGCTGGCGATTGGACTGTTACAGCTGTTGGTATGATGAATCAACGCTAATTTGTGTGCTCTAGCTTCACCTACATATTTACAGGGAATTTATTTTATATTAGTTAGTCGAATATTTAGCGATACCAGATTGAAATTTGTGTGAGCGACAGAACTCCTTGATGATTTTATGAGCAAGCTGAACTGCGAGCGGTGCATCTCGGTGAAAGATATACGAAGCTTTGAGATCGATTATCCTATCGTTGATTCTATTCAGGCCAGGGTGACCGGCACAGCATTCTTGGGATTGCGGTAAAAAATTTCTAACACGATGGAAATCACAAATTAGATTTAGGGACTCAAAAAATAGATTCGTGTAAAGATATAAATCAAAAATTCCAATCAAATATACTAACCGCTGCTTTCATGGCCACACATGGCGAAATCAAAAGTAATGATAAATTATCATATATAATAAAGTATTGTTTAATAATTATAAATATATAATAAAGACGTCAGTAATTAAGTTTTTAAGAACACAATATCATAATGTTTATGACTTGGGAGTATTAAATAATGTAGTGAACTTCATAAATAAGTTAACAGCAATGAAACTTTTTATGGGCCATATCTTTTACCTTGTTTTGAATTTCATGGCAGTGTCGGTAACGTAGGATTTTGTTTTATTTACTTTTTATGTTGCACCAGATTACTGTGTGAATGCAATATCACCTGATAGTAACTGATGATATGCAGAAAGCCACCAAAATCATGTCGAGTGGGTAAGAATAGAAAATAGGCAAACATATAACTGGTGGAATAATATTGTTAGGTATTTATGTGGATAGTCAGAATTTTTACTTAGCTAAGATCCGACAAGCAAACAAAAATTATAATGTATGTTATTTACTGGAAAAAGTGGATATACGGGGAACTTCAACTAAATCTTACCAAAAACGGCCGTCAGCAATTCTCCACTTCCCAACCACTGTCCACAACACCAACACCAAACACACACTACCACTCTTCCACAATGTACACGACACGTGTTTCGCCTCAACACGCAGTATCATCAGACATAGTAGACTCTACGAAATACAACCGTTAAGTCACGTACTTGACTTAACCTCTTCCGTAGAGTCTGCTTTCGGTAAGATTTAGTTTAAGTACCCCGTTAATCCACTTCTTCCAGCTTAAAAAAAACACACTATTATTTTCCGTTCAGTTAAGATTAGTTTTACTAAGAAAGTTTTACTTAGCTAAGATCCGATCTTAGCTAAGTAAAACTTTTGACTGTCCATATAGTGATGGATTTCCGCAAAGTAACGCCTGACTCCATTAATACATTAATCATGTTAGGTAGTAGGCATTTAATAATAGCGTTTATGTTTGGTCATTTTCATTATTCTATTTTACTGGCGCCTATGATACAGAGCATCTTGCTGTGCAGCAATAAATGTGAAGCTTTATTATTAATATTCATGTGTCTGAAAATTTTAATCACTCGTGTACACATTTTGGGCCTATAATATTTCAAGAGTTTATTTTTTTTGACATAAAGAGCCTAATTATTGAAATTAATATGCATTATATGCGGCATGGAGTTACGCAATACCACCTCTGCATTGTGAAAATTAATGAAATGTATCCGGGTCACGTTAAACGGGAATCGTTTGCGAGCCATAATCGTTGTGGACTACCGGGGTGCCAAAATAACTAATAGTTTTCGTGGGGGCGTGTTAGCATTTTTCTTCTGGCGGTGACGTGAGCAGGTCGGCGGCTGAGTGGGAGGGGGGGGGGAAGGCTGGAGTGAGGCCGGCTCTTTCAGAAATTGCTCCGCGGATCATTTACACTTCATCGCATTTCCTAATAACCCTGCAAGCTGTTACAGCCGCAACTAATATTTAATTCTTTTTTTAATTTGAAACGTTGATAATATTATAAATTAAAGTGTCTTTTGTATTCAAGATTTTGAAATGTTGCTAACATGTTACGTATGTAGAAATGTCTCTGTAACTGAACATGCAAAATTTTACTAATAAATATTTCCACATCTTATAAATGTTGTTTTATCTGAGTTCGTAAAGTAGCAAAGGTTAGGTAAAACGTTCAGTTAATGCAAATAGTGGGTCGACATAGGTGTATGTATGTATGTAGTGTGTGAGGTGCGTGAAAAGCCCATTTGTTGCGGAAGTGGCGCAAACTAAAACTCAATTTCCTCTGCCTACATTTGTTTCACGATCCAATGAATAGTTCGAAAATAATGCTATTGTAGGTATGCACATCGGCGGAGAACTTGATATGGACTTAAGGTATAGTAGAACAAATGATGGCGCTTAAGTTACGTATCTTTACTGGAAATATATGTTTTGTATGTCATCATCTAGTTCCTGTCAGTCGCCCAGTGCAGATCGTCGCTTCATTTGGCGATAAAACTATGATTGCCAAGCCGCGGATTCTACTTCAGGACTCGTTTACTCCAACAGTTGTCGGTTCTCCGAAAATCGTGACCAGCCTATTACAGGCAACGCATTTGCAATGCCTAGGGAGTTGCAGATGTTCATGGGCGGCATTATTTGGTTTCCATCAAGCGACACGTTTGCTAGTTTGCCTCCCTATCCCATTTAAAAAACCTTCGCAGAATATGGACGTTAAATGGTACTTCTGATTCTATGTTACCGCGTTTCTTACAATAGTTAAGTGGCTCTGCAGGCCGTTTTTCCTTCCTCTCCCTTCTTTGTTTTCTCTCCCGTTAGTTACATCGTTATTCTAAGGTACGAGTAGGTATACAATGCAGCCCTAGTATCCGTAGTAGATATTGCAGATGATGAGGGGCAGCGATGGTTGCTTTCATCACACGACCGGTTTTGTTTGTTTTTTTACCACTTCTGTAAAAAGAAAGTACCTTATATAAAAAAAAAATTAAAGTCAATTCCTACTTATTTAATTAATTAAATTTAATTAATAGATTAATATTTGAAAAAACTGTATTTACGTCAAGTGTCATCCACTACGAGTTTAAAAAAAGTATTTGAACTTGATGAATGAAAAGTGTTTTATTAACGATTGAAAATTTGAGTATGATGTATATATAAATTTCTATAAAATCGGACATTATCGAGTTGGATTTAACGTAATTTCTACATTTAGCTGAGAGTGGTGTACATCTGTAACGTGATCTTAAGAGCGCCAGATGACGCTACTCCTTCGCGCCCTGGAGTGATTAATCACACGCCCCGTCTCGGGGCAAACGCCCGGAAAATCGCAACCCTTTCGACTCGTCTTAATTACCACGCCTCGTTTCAGCGGCGCCCTGCCATTGGCTCGTCCACTCGTCGCCCCATCGCCCCCCGTTTTAATTGGCCGAGTGTAATTAACGCCTCGTAATCACCAACCGCGTCGCGCGAGGGGACGCCGCCGCTAATTTGAATTTTTAATTACCGACGCTCGCGTGTGACTGCGACGCTGATTGGTCGTGGGGCCTTCGTGTATACATAGATAATATCTATTGTCTTTGGAAGGAGCTCTTCGTACTTCCTGTGTACCGTTACCTCGCATACACAATTAGTAAATAAGCATTTTAAGTAAACTTAGGTGGATAGTCTTAGAATATAATATATTAAATACATGTCTACATACTTTATATAATCTAATTTCGTAAATGTTATCCGATTGTGTGTGTGAATAGGGTACATGATATCGGAGTCTATGAGTTCTGGATTCAAATACTGGTTTAGACTAATAGTTATTCAACAAATATGTACGTATATGCAAGATTTACTTACTGTATCTGATAACTCTTGGTCGGAAATACGTGCATAAGAAAAAAGATTTTTTTTCGAAAAGGAATCCAACTAGTATTAATTCTTGTACAAATGTATTAATTTTGAGCGTTAAGAAGTATGTGTGCGGTAACTTTGACTGATGGAATAAGGAATAAAATAATTAGTCACCGATCCCCAAATTTTTTTAAATATATTTTTTATTTATTAGTATTACGGCATCAATTCATTTGTAAGGAACGTAAAAATTCAACAGTGAATTATTACGATTATATTAAATAATGGACATGATTCAGATGCATCTGTATTTAGGTTAAAATAATTAAATATCGGCTAGGACTTTTCCCGCCAACTTACATCAGTGACGTTTTGTTTTTATTTCATACGAATGATCTTATATTATTAGCATTTATATTGTTTAATTGTGGTCGCGTATTATACAATATAGTTTGATTAAGGTGTATAAGTGAAATGATAGAATCCATAGAAGGTTTTGGTAAAATAGTCACCATTTTATCAAGATGTAAAACGTGACAAGCTGACTGGTAACATTTCAAAGGATTTGATATTATTGTATTTTACTTGACACTGGTATACTAGTAGTTACTAATTGCCATCAAAGAAAAGAAAATAATTAAATATCGATAGCAAAAAGATTTACATTGTGAACATTACGTTCCTTGCATAATAGTGGTGTACGTAAACTCGATATGTGAGGAATGCCAGCGACAACGTGTTAATTTGCCACCATCGAGCAATATCGAGTTCGCATGGAGCGGACATTCGGAATGCATGACCGATCGGGCGCGGAGAAAAAGCGCTAGCTCGCCGTTGAATGAAGCGATTAGCGCTGAATGGTGGGCCGGCACGCGGAACCAAGCGGACGGCACGATGAGTGCGGCCAAGGCGTACTTTTGTCTCAACGCGCTTGACCCGTGTCCCAAGCAAAAACAGCGCCTGGGGGAAAGCTTAAAACCCGAAAAACCTTGTCGGGCATTTTTAATTGGATAAAAAGCTACAATACAACACAATTTTTGTCGATAGAAATAATGTTACAAGTTCCTCGTTAACCGTCTTTTGATTGCTTTTGTATTTTTTTTAAAGCCTCAAGTTACAAATTAAAGTATAAAATATAAGTAGAAGGCAAAATTGGCTATTAAAGGAAATATTATACCTATTTACGACCGCTCTTATATCAAAGAGCTTAATTAGTAAGGGATTGATCATCTAAGTAAGATTGTGGATTTGCAATTACCGAACCCATACGTCACTGAAATTTTTAAAAAAATACACATATTTCAAAGGCCTGCAACGCTTCTGCAATGCCTGTGGAATTGGCACATGTCTATGGGCGGCGTTGATTGCTTTCCATCCTGCTACACGCTAGCTCGTAGGTAGCCTCGCCACTGAGCAAATTGGTCGTCGAGAGTTTACATATAAGCTGTTGATAATAACCATTAATATAAACAGCTTATCTGTCCACTGTGGAATGTTGACCTCTCCAAAATTGTGAGGACTCAGTTACAGTAGCTTTCTTACGTAATAACAATTTTTACTATCTTATTTAAATAAATTTAATCAAATAACAATGTCCACTTGTCAATAGGTAAAATAAATTATTTATAGCTATATTAGTAATCTTATATTTACATACAATAAATATCAATTAAGGATACCACACTAGCACTTTTGGAGAAGTCCTGTAAGCGTAGGCAATTCTTTGTATATTAGAACATTTTATTATCTGTTTAATTTTAAGAATTACAGATAGAATATATTTAAATATGGATATAAAATGGCATTATCCATTAATTGGATGATTACTTCAAAATTTATTTTTCAGTGTTGTGATTCATTATAATATAATAAAAACAGTATAATTAACGGGCGCACCGCTAGGTGGCGCCTTTTTAGTAAATTTCACGGTAGGTTGAGTTTGATGCAAGCGAATGCGTCCGTTGCGAAACAATGTGCGCGGTGTGAGCCGGGGACGTTCGTAGGTACTACACATGCGTCTCAGTTGCTGTAGTAACATTATACTATGAAGATTTTTTCATTCATTGGACGAGGAGGTAAAGGAAAAAGTTTTGCCTGATCAAAAACGATCAATGCCATTCATAGGCAACTTCAACATGATAGACATTGCAGAAGCGTTGCTGGTCTTTGCGATATATTCGTATGTAGGTTCCAATGTTATATCTCCTCGATCAACCGCCAGTAGTCGGGCCGTTTTAAACACATTCTGACTTTTCATAAAGGAGTGCATTACCTGATTACCAGCTTCACTTTCATTCCAATATCACCTTCACATTTTCCATCTCTTGTAAACAATGACCGCAAATATACAAACTCGATCACTTGTTCAACTTTACTCCTGCAATCACACACACTGCACCTGTACCTCACATTGCGTCGTGGTGTCCTCCCCTTCAAAAACCATCACTTTCGTCTTAGTAACATTCCTCTTCATTCCTTTCCTTTCTAAAGCTCCATGCATTATACTCATCTCCTGCAACTACGCATGTTATGTTTTTACGCAAAAAAAAATATGTTCTACACTTCAACTTACACTTCAACAATTAAAAATTATGCATGTAAATATGTAAAGATGTCGTGATTTTGTAAAGATTATATTAGTTATTAACGGAGTCAGGCGTTACTTTGCGGAAATCCATCACTATGTGGACAGTCTAAAGTTTTACTTAGCTAAGATACGCGACATGCAAAGCTTTCGGTTGTCTTCCGTAGAGTCTATTATACCTGAAGATGCCTCTTGTTGGGGCGAAACACGTGTCGTTTACAAGGTGGAATAGTGGTAGTGTGTGTTTGGTGTTGTGTATAGTGGTCGGTGGGTGTAGAGTTGCTGACGGCCGTTTTTCGGTAAGTTTTTGGTTTAAGTTCCAAATAAATCCACTTCATCCAGCAGGAAAACACACATTATCAATTTTCTGTCATTGTTTGCTTGTCGCAGATCTTAGCTAAGTAAAACTTATGACTGTCCACTATATTAGTTCGTCGTTGAGTAAAAAAGGTTGAGAACCGCTGTACTAGTGGATGGCCAGCAGTGGCCAACTCAGTAATAACGATCAATCTGTGATCTTCAATCCGCCTGGCGCGCTAGTGGATTACAGCAACACTTCTCGTTTGTGTGGCAGGTCAATGTCCAGCAGTGGACTGTTTGGCTGTATTGATTGATTGATTAGTTCAGGAAACAGCATTCCACACGCGGTCGTGTAGTTTTATTTTTCCCAAAAATTATTTTGTAATAGTACATACAATACGCAATAGTAGATATTATATAGTAGTAATAATAGTATAATAAGGGGTTGTATAAAAAAAAAGATTTTTGGGTCAACTGGGTACTGTAGTGATACATTGATAAATGTATCAACTACACACTAATGTAATAAAAATTTATATTTGAATATAATAAAACCTTTTCATACTAAATTTCTTTATACTAAAACAAAAAGTTAGTTCGACTGACGTCTTTTAATAAACCCATCCGGCATAAGAAATTGTGATATAAAATGTAAATTGATAAAGCGTGAATAAAGTATGAATAAGATATAAATGTACAATGAATAGAAAAATAAATAAATTTTTATTGGAAGCATTTCAATTATATCGAAAATGACACCCTCTAAAGATCCCGTGTGTCGGTGAAAGCTGTACGGCTGGCACGCTTTAGTACGAAGCATGTAATCTGGAGAAATAGATAGTAATCTACGTTTTTCCAATGCAAACTGACGTGATACCTAGACTCGAATTAGGCTATACGTATAATTATTTCGATGCGGGAGTTGACAAGAAGCTCCAATAGCGGTAACTTCGCCACTAAGCTAATAAGGTCGCCAATCCTTGAGCTTATTCAAGATGTTAATCTCATGTTAGATTACAAATAAAATACCAAACTGCAAGATGCAATCTATTCTCCCATATATTAGAACCGAACGTATATTTACAGAAAATACTTTTGTCATTTATACTTTGTTTCGATCTGCTATCTATATAACTTAAGAAGCAAATTAAACTTTCTCCATTTTTTAAATTATATTCTAAATTGAGAGAAATAAAAACTTTGCTATAATAGTTAAATAAAAAGTTATCGTCGAACCAATAATATTAATAGAGATGGTTATAAAGCGGAGCGCGCACATCAATGGGGCGCGTGAAGCGTCCTAGCGCTCCGGTTAAGCCACCGTGAAATAAGTACCCGCCAACAATGAGCCACCACTGTTACGTATGCCTCTTAAATAATAGCTTGTTTTACTACACGCCAAAGCCTGTAAGATAATTTACTATTTCAAAACATTCAATTACTAAAGCCTTTGATGTCAGCTTCGTGTGGTGGTGCATGTACAATGACAAACGACAAATTGTGGATGTTGTACGCTCGTTCGTGGAACCGATTCGGTCTCAAGTCGTAAACAAGCTGTGAATGTTGACTAAATCTTGGTTTTAGAACTTGATGGAATATCAGTTCTTTTTATTATCTTTAGTTATTTTATTTAAAGTCAATAAAGAAAATGAGAATTTAGGTTATTGAAAATTAAAAATGTTAATATTGCGATGCTGCGCTTTGCAAAGGTCGCGGGTTTGATTTGCGCATCGGGATTAATATGTGTGTGGCGTAGGGGTGTTTATTTCAACTAATCCGTCCTCAGGATAAATACCTCTGAGAATGCACTTTGAATAAGCTTGGGTGGGTTGATGTCCATTTCTTAAGAAGTAGGGAGGCGGTAGGAAAAACATGTAAAATCTATGGGTTGTAAAAAAACCCTAATGCATATAGATAAAAGTGCTGATAGTAACGCGATAAGTACGTGCACACGGTGGACACGGGACAGCAGCGCGATGTGTCAGTACGTGCGATTAGCGTACGTAGCGTGTGTATGCGCAGGCGCACTCTGTGTAACACAAGCCGGGCGCAGTAACGCGGTGCGGCGCGGCCTCGCCATAACATAATTAAAAATGATTTAAGGCATTCGCTCCGGCTGCTTTGTTTCGCGCATTATATTTCACTTGTTCGCGTCGCCGTCGCCATCGCCCGCGCACCTCCATTTTTAACGCGCCCGCTCTTAATTCTGTCACAGTTTTTATAACCCTTTTGTATTTATTAATTCCCTTTCGGCTCCGGTAGCTCTACGCTTCTCGGAAAACGATTTTGACGCGAAAGTTTCTTTTGCGAGCCCGTGTCCCTGTGTTAATGAGGCATCAGATTTCGGCGCCGCCAATCTTTGAATAGGTAACCGTTCGACCTGTGTCGCTGGAATTATAAACGCTCACCTAACTATTTACATTTTGTACAAAATGCGATGATGTAAATTTGCCCCAGTAACTACAATGTAAGCACGGAATAAGCTCAACAATGGTTACAGCTTACTTACTGAAACATTGCAACAAAACTAAATTGCGAACTCCGCATTTGGCGAAGCACGCTAAAAAGGTAATAAAATTTTAATAAAATTTCGTCGAACAATGGCAATATAGCGGGCAGCGGGCGAACGTTTAAATAAGTATTAAAGGAATTAACTCCGGCTTGTTGGCGCGTCGTGGCGACTTATCGTATTTCGCGATCGCGGAACACTTATTCGATAACCGTGTCCACATCGCTAAAAAGCAATTCTTCACGGGCCACATTCCTTAGGTCACATCTTCCAACAAGTATTGTAACATGGCTGATAATGAGTCGCTTAGAGGAAGAGTGGCCTAATCCACAAATTTACAGAAACAGAGTTAAGTAGATTTTGTATACTAGAACTATAGATCTTTAAAACTATGCTATATATTTAGATGGCGTTGATGAATGTTCGTATTCCATTTCAAATTTATGATTACTTTCGTTGGAAAAGCGGCCTATTATTTGATAGACCCTTTAACTTCAGCTTGGGCTTGGGCCACTCTTCCGCTGAGCGACTCAATTACTGTATGTAATATTTACCAAGGCGATTCGACTACTACAATTATACGTTACACTGTGACACTTCTGTTTATTCTGATACAACAATTATTGTAGGTAGTTGACGTTACTAACCCTTCACACAATTTTTATTAAAATTTTCAAGTTACTATTGGAACGTATTTTACCATATAGCTTTAATCCTCTGCATAGATTTATTGAATCGACACTCAGGCCTATATTTCACCGAGTTATGCTAAAAAAAGTCAACCTTTTTCATATAACTTCACAGAGAGACGAAACCTAGTAATGAACTATCTTTCTTTTGTGTTAAAAAACCACGAGACTAGCAATGTTATTAACGATGGAGCGGCGATTTGCGCAGGGCGGCTAGAAACTATAGGCGTGTAGCCTCACAATGTGTTGAACTGGTTTAGTTCAAAGTTCTTTAATATCCAGGAAGTAATAGTAGGTATTTTAAGAAAGAGGAAGGGGAAACAAGCACGATCGTGGACAGCAGTGATTTTTTATCATTAGTTAACTTTTTCAATAGCAGGAGCACAGGACATGCGAGGTCTACTTTGGGATAAGATGTTTAGAATAGGATGAGAAGAAAGAAAAAATGTAGGTACAAAGAAGACCTTGCTTAAAAGAAGAAGAAAGGAATAGGGCCTGTGATTCAAACGGGATATAAAATGCAACCTAAATTGGAATTTAAAGAGCGCGATAAATGTTAGGGACTGTACTAAATCTACATATTTTACAGTCAATAATATTCATCACTAATTAAACATAAGGCAAATATAAAGAATACGTCATTCACAACATTCAGACGAAGGACAATGAAAAACAAAACGCACAAAAAGCGTTAAAATTGTACATTAATTGCTTATTTGAAAGCGTCGACACACAACAGTGTAAGAGTTCGCCTTGCAGCTACATCTCTGTTAATTAGTTTTTTGCTGGCGGGCTGAGGCACATGCGCGGGTAGCGGCGGCGGGGGATGGGGGGGTCGACGCCATCAAATTACGATGAGTTGGCCTTTCGTAGCTTTCGGCTACCGGCGCCGCAGCGATAATAATTATACACTCGTTACTACCGCGCTACCGCGACGCAGCACCACTGCTGCTACCTCTCTCGCGCGTTTCAATGATAGAAACACTTTTGACAGCCAGCGCAACTAGAACATCGCTTCTGTATTAATCGTTTGTTAGATAATTTCATTGAGCTTTCACTTTTACTTTGATCTATCTAATCTTATTTTCTTTGTGTACTTACACTTCATATTTAACTTATTTTCCTTGATTGTTTTTTGTTTATATATGAATTTGATAGTTATACTATGGAGGTCTAACATTTATTAATTTCTCGGTCTTTGTGTCCTCTAATGTACCTACTGCATTTTATGCACATGCAAACATGAATCTTAAAAATACGTCACATAAGCTTAATTTAGTATATGCTTAAAGACTTTATATTCAAAGGTTTATCGTTTGAATACAAAGCAAAGAAACTTGAAAATATTATATTAGCTAAGTGCTAATATAATATTTTCAAGCACATTCATGTCTTCTATTGTTGCAAATTATAAAAAAAAACTGGGATTAACATGGACGAAGATGATATAAAACAAGCCTACACTTTTGTTAAAGGCCAGTAATGCTTCTGCAATGCCTATGGCACTATGGATGGGCTATAGGCGGCATTGCTTTTCGTCAGATGACAAGCATGCTCGTTTGTCTTCCTATCTCATAAAAAAAACATTTTTGAATTAGGATATTTTATGTCGCAACAATATGGAACTTAAAAATGCGTATTTTAATTTAAGTTTTGAAAATATAAGTGTTTGAGGGCGTTGTGTACAGAGGTTTATTGTTTGAACATAAAAATTAAAAAACTTCAAGTGTTCTCATCTTTAATTGTTGCACACTACAGAAAACTAGGTCTACGTCTACGCTAATTAATACGGTATATCATTGTTTTCTAAGTGCTTATTGAGTGCCCAGAGATGGGCGTGAGACGAGAGCCGACGATAAATTCCATCGATAAAATCGGCGAAGTCGACGGCGCACCCGGTAATTTCTTAACGACAGCGTAACACGGTGGCGACGCGTGCGCGTACGCATTTATTTCTCTCGGATCAAGAAGCCGACTCGGAAATAATCGTCATCCACTCAGCATAGATCGTAATCAAGTTGACTATTAGGGAGATCTTAATGTAACTTTTTTTTAGTCAATGAGCGAGAATTGAAGATTACATCTCGATGTATCGTTGTTACACGTGTCTCGCTCGTATTGGTACCGATGTCGGAGATTACAGATTTAGATATTTATGTTATCGAGTTGAAATAAATATGGTGAATATATTAAAATTTTCTTTGGTGCTGAGAATGTCATTTATATATACAAAATAAATTATCATCTCTTGAAATGTAGTAGAAAGTATTTAATTAAACTCTAAAACCATTAATTTCTTATTTTTATTCAAAATTTTTCATTTCAAAACTGTCATAAATAAAAGCGAATCCTTACCAAGAAATAAACTTATGTCTTCTAATAATGAAAAAATTTGATCAGTCCAAGCCGTATTGTGCTTTTAAGTGATTATTATTGTTATTAGTGGATGAGGCGCGGCTGCTACCGGCACCATTGTTGATCCCATTCAAGCTGATCGAATTAGCCTCCTACTAATTACAGTCGGCCGTTCGTCGCTCCAGATTCACTAGGGTTGCTGTTAGATACAGATGGCGCTGGGGCTCATAGTGACATTCGTACTACTAGTGAGATCTTTGCTGCATGGATGGCGCTGTGTCGGTATTTGCAATAATTGTTGGGCTTGCTATTATACATAATACAATGAAATGCAGTTTGTAGCGGTAACAGCCAAATGCAGAAGAAAATGATGCTTAGAAGAAGTTGTTTATAATGCAATTTATATGTTGTATGATTTGTGATTGTAGTGTCCATTTGTGTTATTGACGTTATTCGATATCGATATCGATATTCGATCAGAAAAAATATGTGATGAAACTAATAATATTATGTATATATATATATATATTCACGCCTTTCCCCCGCAGGGGTTGGCAGAGACCACAGAGCCCCATCCGCTACCATTCATCGCAGCGAAACGGCTCTCCATTGGTCGCTTCTCGCCCTCTTGATTGGAAATCGCATTTGTTAGTAATATTAACAAATGCAATTTCCATTATTTTATCATAGTCCATAAATGTCCACGCAGCACGGGCCTCCTTATTTCTGGAGAAACGTCCGTTAACCCACCACGCTTGTCCAGTGTGGATTGGCGGGGTTACCAGACTCGGAATAAATATCTGTAGGCCATACATATATTTATTCCGATGCGGGGATCGAACCCGTGACCATTGACTTCGTGGGCTATACCACTGAGACAATTGGTTGGCGGCGGGCGAACATATCCTTACTTAAAATGAAGAGAAATATAATTTTCACTTTGCTTTGAGCGATAGTGACAACCCTAAATGATGACGCTCTAAGGTACCTATATATAGTACGTGAAGCTATGTTATATTATGTTTAATTAAAAACCCGAGAGGCCATCTCTAGATTAGGTCAGAGCGGTCACAAAAAGGGTTACGGGGGATCAGGCGAAACACCTTTGTGATTCGTCACGAACGCTGGATTTATTTTTGTTTGAGTGGACCCTTTGTTGATGTTAACCGAATTTGCTGTTTAATAAAAACTGGCTAATTAAGAAATGTTCCGACTGCCGTTAGAGGTTTTAGCGTTCTTTTCGTCCACAGTCGTTAATCTAGCACGACGAAAAATATCTCATTAAGTATTTCTCGAAACTTTGTCACGGCCTCAAAGCGGTAGTTTGTTATTTAAAAATATCTTGATTGGAAATAGTTCGATGTACAATTTTATCACGTACGTTGTTATGTTCTTTTCTATTTTTTAATGGCAATTAGTTATAAATATTATGCCAGTGTCAAGTAAAATACAATATATGCCACCATAATTGAACAATATAACTGAAAATAATATAAGATTATAAAAATAAAATTCAAACACGTCACTAATGTAAGTTGGCGGAAAAAAGTCCCGTTGTTATGTTCTTTTCTTTTCTTTAATGGCAATTAGTTATAAATATTATGCCAGTGTCAAGTAAAATACAATATATGCCACCATAATTGAACAATATAACTGAAAATAATATAAGATTATAAAAATAAAATTAAAATATAACGTCACTGATGTAAGTTGGCGGGAAAAAGTCCCGTTGTTATGTTAGGTACTAATTTTAGCTAAAAAGAAACATTTAACATTATAATAAGCGATAAAGTCATCGACATATGTAACTCTTCTAGTTGTGAAATTGAAATGGCAAGGGACTGGTCAAAATCGACGTGGAAAGCCGCAGATCGGGTTAGCTGACCGTCTCAGGGAGGGGGCTATGTCAGCAGGCAGGATTGGTGTAAGCTGTTAATGATGATGACGTTTTTAACATTGTAAATTTTTTTCAAAATATTGAAATTGGTATGGTTGCTAAAGTTTTTGGAACTGTTTTAAATACCTCCTCATATTTTAGTTTATGATATACATACATACATATCGTCACGCCTGTCTCCCGAAGGGGTAGGCAGAGACCACAGATCTCCATCTGCTACGATCTCGGCATACTTCCCTTGCTTCCTCCACACTCATTATTCTCCTCATGCAAGCCCGCCGGTTGAGGGTACTCTTGACCTGGCCTTTCTTAAAAAGTTCAGCAATTTGGTCAAGGTATGTTTTTCGCGGTCTTTCTCTTCCGGCCCTTCCATCCACATTCGCAAGATAAATTTCTTTTGCCAGTCGTCTTTCATCCATCCTCTATATATGCCCAAACCATCTAAGCATTTAGATAAGTTTATGATATAGGTACATTCATATTGTATATCGAGGGGACTAGGAAAACATACCTGTAATTACTACTACCTTAATCAACTGTGTTAGTTCTCCGCGTGAGGAGAGGTCACCGTTCAATAATGAACTGAAACATCCTGATGAAATATATAATTTAATCTGCTTTAAGGTTATTTAAAGTTTATCGTAGACAGCGTTAGTGAAAGTTTTGACTGATACGGTCCACTAGATGCTAAGATTAACACTTTTGTACTAACAAAGAACTTAAAGAAAAATAATAAATGAGTTGATTTCGTCAATGAGCAAGAATTAAAAAATGGCTTACGAAGTATTAGAAATGGAGACGATTTGTAGTGCAGTGAATAATAATAATAGGTAGGCAACATAGTAAGTGGGAACTAAGAAAGCAACTTGATAAGTATCACCCCCACCCATGGATAATATTAAGGGTGCCCTTGCAAACGCATTGCTCTTAGTAAGCTTGCTTACCTTAGGGTAAAGAGAGGTATAATGGGAGTGGAAGAAGGAAGAGGAAAAGAGGCCTCAAGATTTCTATGCTCACCGAACAAAACTCGGTGAGACGGAAAAATGCTACCACTTAAAATCGACATTATCTGAAGGAGTGATATATTCAAAGTGGTTCTTACGTGCTTTTAACACCATTAAAATAAGTTGAAGTTTAAGATGTTGAAAAAAAAGGATTTAACTGATGTTTTTTTTATATTTTTCACAGAAATTTTAAATATAAAATATATCCAATGCTCCCGCGACTCCTGCGGTGTCGCGGTTGTCTATAAGCGGCGTTGATTGCTTTCCATCACGCGACACGCTTGCTCATTTGCCTTCCTATCCCATAAAAAAAATTACCCAAAACCTACAACATACACATGAAATTAGCGAGAAAACAAATCGGTCAATCGATCATATTATCATCTTTCGTAGTTTCTATACAAAAGTTATGCATATTTAATGCTCTGGTTACAAGTATGTGATTACAAGGTTTTATAATGGACCACGTAATATGTGAGTGCAAGAGGAATGTCGGGAACAGTTGGTAATGATGGTCATTAACGTCGCGCTAAGCTGGAGACAAGGCTTTGGCTGCCGCCTCGCAACGATCGTATTATATAACATGTAATATTTTACATATAATCATACACGGTTGAATATTATTCTACTAATAATAGCCATATGTAAGTGTGCGTTTTTAATGTCTTTTTTTAAAGTAGTGCAGTTGACCTGATGGTAGCCGAGTGATCACCGCTGCCCATAGATGTCCGCGATGCCAGAGACATCGCAGATGCGTTTCCGGCCTTTTGCTGCGCGTACGCTCGTCTTTTGAATCCCCCAATGTACCTAAACAAAACTCAGGCAGAGTTTAATCAATTGCCATGCAATGTGAACGCGCTTTAATATTTATAATAATGGGTGGGTTAATATTTTAAATAATGGGTGGGTTAATAACAGAACATGAGGATCACAAATCCGTTAGTGTTTTTTTTTATAGCAGACCAGGTGTGAGAGAATGTATGAGATTTAAGAAAACTAGATCATTTTATTAGATACTCAAATTATTTTTTAAACTTCTCATTAGTAAGAAAACACAGGTGACTTTTCTCGGTAAGAATTAGACTTGTAATACCCTATACATTTCTTCACAAATACACAATATTATTTTTCTAAGTGTGTTCGCGGATCATAGCAAATTAAATTTGACTATCCATCTTTGTAATGGATTTACGTAAAGTAACGTCTGACTCCATCAAACATCTTCTCATTGGTAAATCTCTAGTTTAAACAACAACCGTATTTCGTAACTGGCCGAGATGGAATTGGTGAAAAATAAGTAAGGATATATTTATTACAAATGTGACAAATACAAACGGAAAGTCTGCGGAATGTAATGACGTTAAGAAAACGTCTTTAACAGATTTGAATGTCACAGTCATATCCAATTGCGAGGGTTCTTTCATAAAATCATTAGACAATAAAAAGCTTAGTTAAACTACGGAATAAAATTTTATTAAAACCAAATGTTTAGAAAAATTTTATACTGTATTTTCTTTGTAGTTCAATTTTTTTGTGTTATTTTTCTTATTTCAGTTCTGGTGTGAAATAGTCTTTTCACACTGAATATACAACAATCGCTCAGTTGATAAGGATTGGGTTTATGATCAAAGAGCGTGAGTTCGTATTTTCCATTGGTATATTGATGTGACCATTTCCCAGCACAAGCATTATTAACTTAGAATGGTTAACACTAATTGTAGTAATATTAAAACATTGCAAGTCTTTTTTTAAATTAATATATACAACATTCAGTGTAGAAGAAACTTTGCGAAATATAACGGAGATTTTACGCACATAAATGTTAAATTCTTCTTACTAGGTTAAATTCTTCTATCTGTATTTTTTGTTTTGTTTTTAATTTTATTTTAGTTAAGTTGTGCTAACAAGAAAGTACCAACATACCTAATGTCCTATAAATTATCCTAAAATTATATATATAGTCCTATAAATGTGTGATAATATCTACTACTCTTGTGTTGCTAAAATAAAATCAAAAAGTAATTTAAGCTCCATAAATTATACATTACGCAATGAAAGAAGTACACTGACAGTCAAAAATGTTCTAAATAGAAAAAGAGAAACAATCAAATGTTGATTACGTCAACACGAGACGAACGCTTTCATTACGTGGTGAAATAAATCAAAGTAATACCAAGGTAAAAAGATAGCGAATGAAAACCCGGCCTATCTCAGCGCTGCCGGATGATTTATGCCGGTAATTTTCCGGACGGTTACGAAACCAACCTGCGATTTTTCACCCCGCACACACGTAATTAGATAATTTTCATGAATTTCCTTTGCAAGCAGGAGGCTTATTCATAAAACATCAAAAATATGATCAAATACATACAAATGTATAGAGAAACCTATTATATATTTGATTCGTTATTAACAAGTATTGTTAATTATTGGCAATGGGCTGGTCACGTTTGTCGAAGAACCAACAATCGCGAAACGTAGTATGGGACGCCTTCCAATTGCGTGAAGTCGAAGATCTGGTTAGGTGGCGTGTATTATTGGAGGCCTATGTCCAGCAGTAGACTGCAGCGGACTGCTGATCATGACTAAACAATTAGTATAGAATAAAAAAAACTTTATTTATGACATCTTTTTTACAATAACTAAAATAATATTTGTATATTATTAAGGTGATACCTTAATGATATTAAAATACACAAACAAAAAGAAAAATAATTTTAATTTAATATATTATAGTTAACGGGGTCGCTCGTTTCTCGTATAACATCTCAATCACAGTAAAAAGGCAATGTGGTTATACTTAATTATAAATTACAGCATGCGTGAACGATTTTCGAAATATTCCAGCGGTTCTGTTTTTTATACAGTCTACAGTAGACTGTTGGTGCTTAAAGGTGCCTCTTTATATTTGTTACGATAATTTCCGCATGGTTATTAATTTTATACGAATTATATCAGAGCTTTGAAATTATTGTGGAACGTTTTTATTTACATAAATACGCGTATTAATAATATATTAGTTTAAAGGCGGGTACACATTGGTACCAGACAAGGCTGTAAATTAATATTCACATAGTGATCGCCCCGGCTCCCCGGGTTGTTCTCGTATTAATTTCTGTCACAAATTTAATTGCTCACCTCTGGCTTAAGCTTTTTAATAAATTCGAAAACGGACAACTAAGTCCGACGCGACCAAAAAATACACGGGCGGGGCGCGCCCGACTAAAAAAAGGACAGATTTTAATTTATAAGAGACAGGACAAACGATTAATAATTTATTTGTATCCTCCGCTTCTTGTGCGAAGGGGCCGAGCGTTAAAAACAACCGTTAAGACCGGCGACTTTGTATAGCTCGCGCTTAGCCCGAAATGCCAATTGCGGGTAGACACAAGTATACAGCGAGTCGGAATGTCGCTTTAAAAAAGCCCGCAAATAAATAAATCGCGTCGCACGCACCGGCTGGACAAAAAAACGTCAACCATATTCGATTCTTTAATGTGATTTAAAAAAATAGAAGCAAGTGGAGGCTGGCTTCGATTGAAAATGAATGAAGGTGAGCGCGATAGTGGAAATTAGCATTGAGGTAGGATTCAGGAGCGGGCTTTGTGCGATCATATCGAGGTGTATTCTTTGCGCTTTTTACGGTGGCGTCGCGCCGGGCGCGTCTTTTCAGTCCTTATTACGATCTTGTCGCTTTTTTGTTGCAAATAATTAAGGCCACGCTCCGCAATAGCATTTCAATATATTTTTGGGATAGCTCAGAATCGAACTTAATTGCGATTGCCCGCAAACAAACCGAAACGTCTTTATCGATATCTAAAACGAAACTGTAATGATATAGTGAAATGCTCTTGCGGTCTATGTAATTGACATTTCCAAATAGTGGCAGGAATGCTAAGAAATTAGCAATTGATGGTTACCAATATAATACATAGCAGCAATCTATACTCAAGCTGGAAATTTCAGAACTGGTCTTTACTAATAAATAGTGTTTAGTTGATTTGACGTCTTTCCCTTTGTTATTACCAAAAGGGAAGAGGTCAAACCTACAAATTGTTCTGTCATCGCACCATGTCAACGTATTGAAAAGAGAACTGAAAATTAATATAATAACTTGATCAGAAGAAATATAAATCATAGACAGAGATCGCTGAATATTTACGAAGATAGGGATTGTAAACCATTTGAGCTGCGGAGAGATTAGATCAGAGAGTCAGTCAGATTCATAAATTAGCGATTACGCACATATCCAATAATAAAGGCAACAATGGGATTGAATGCAGATGAGCCGGCGAGGAGCGAGCACCACGAACGCAGTGGCCGATCGACATTTGTATGCGATATCTAAACGCACAATTGGACGCCGGCGCGAGTCTTCGCGCTAATGGTACACTATCGAGCAATCGCGTTCGCCTGCTTGAAAAGTCAAGACCGCCTCGGAATGGGGACCACACGGTAGTTAAAAACCTGCATTAATATAACACACGGCGGTGAAACACAGCATGCGTAACAAAGTACGATACGATAAGTAATATACGTAGGTAATTATATCACAAACCTTCATAAAATGTAACAGGACCCAACGAGATATTATCCCCTTCCCTTAATCTCATCTATATCCTGCTAGCAAAAGAAGCTATGAGGAGAATAAACTAATGACGGTATAAGCATCTTTAAAAATAGTCTATAGAAATATATACAGACAATTAGCGTGCAGCAGCGTTACCTGTACGACAGTCCGCTTGCTTGGAAGAGTTCTATGGCTAACAGTGTTATAGGCCTTATTTCGAACCAAAAAACCGAAAACGCTGTAAATGACATAGATGTTAAAATTTTTTTTGCATATTCAGATCAGATTAAAATACTTCGTCGAATAGTCTGAGTCTCACAGTTTTACGACCAATAGAAAATTTGTGCAGCGTTGAAACTGACTGTTTTTGCGTGATCAGATACAATTTTTTCAGAAATCTTAAGTTTTTTGACTGGTTGTTATGTTTATTTTGCGGTTTACTGCGTTTTCTCTTTTTTGCCTTGATATGATTGTTGGTTACTGCACAAGAGATTGTCTTGTGATTATACTCAATGGTTTCTCTTCAAACTTCTTCCAACGCACCATAATTTTCTGGAACCAGTAACCTTCAGCGCTGTTTACGAACCGAAACGACATTGGAAACTTAAGAAACTTATATTTGGAAGGCCAGGAACGCTTCAGCAATGAAGCAAATGTCTATGGCTGGCTATTTGATAGATGTCTATTTATTACTTCCATCAGGTGACTTGCTTCCTGCCGTTTGGCTTCCTGCCCAATAAAAACCTGACTTCCTTTTTGCTTAAATTGGATAACTTTAATCATATAATCGTAATTTCATTACTTTGTATAAACCTATTATTGTTATTATTTTACCTCTCTCTCTGTGTTTATATGATGGACATTGTTCTTAGAATATAGCATACAACAAATGTTGTTGTCTGTTCTAATTATACCTATTCAAAATTAAAAATGTAACTTCAACTTCGATAATTGATTAATTATTCGATAATTACTACAACTTTTTTTAACCATTCCAACTGAGCCTATAATAATTGTACTAGGAAATGGTTCATATCAATAGTTCAGTGGAAGATATGAACTTATGACGTACAGAGCGCGAGCTGTACCTGTTAGATTTGTGGGGAGATATAAAGTTTTCTTTTAATATCGCGTAATATTAATACAAAATATATTTTGTACACATGTTTTTGAGTATATAAACAAGCAATTAAGATTTTTAATTCCAAATACCTTTGGGACGAGCACAATATAATTATATGGTATTTCTGAGTATTAATTTGCAGGTTTTAAAAAGGTCATAGTAATTAAAGACTCCAATAACAATAATTTCATCGCGGAGCTTGAGACATTTATGAATACATTTACGTTTACAGAGGTCGTTCGGGTCCTTTTTATGGCGTTGATGCTCATATAATTCCTTAATTGTTTTACACTACGAACGACTTTAAGTGATTATCAATAAATATAAATAAAAATTATTTTTCTGTATGTAATTTCGAAATAATTGTATGTCCATTTCATATGCTTAATAATAATAATATAATAATAATTCTTTATTTGCATAATGTGAGGTATAACAAGATGAAAAAAGACGTATAAAAGCTCCATCATATTGCCATTTATGGCGTATAAATTCCATTAATTATTACATATACAGAGATTTAAATTTACAAAGCATTAAATTATAAATAAAGTATTTAACTTATTATGTTATAACAATAATATTACTACTAAATCTCATATTTTATGATTACTGTCTCTTTTGAAATTAATAATTTTGGAAGTACTGAATAGAAATGCTTGAAATTTGAGAATGATTAGAAATGAAGAAATCTTATTGAATTGAAGTCGCTTAATTTGATAAACTGGGTTGTTCATTAGTTCATAGACAATGTGATGGTAAACTGTCCAAAGTAAGCAGACGTGTGCATTAAGTGTGAATTAAGTGGCAATGGCCTGATCAAGTTTTTTAAAAAACTGACAACCGAGTGCTGGAGTGGAGATTGTATTTGGGATATAATAGGAGTCGAGATCGTAGTGTGGGACGTACCTGGAGTCGTGTGTTGGAGAAGGTCTATGGCCAGCCCTGGACTGCTGCCGGTTAATTATAATAATGACCATAGCATTATTTTTGTAAAGTGAAACATATACACATCATAACTATGCATAAAAACATTAAATACAGTAGTTAAAGAACTAAGTCTTAAAGATATTAACAAATGTACAACTTTATAGTTTTTACTTCAACCTTTTTGGCAAAGCAATTATTAAAACTAGGCTTTTACCAAACATAATATATTTAACCTGTAATTTGAATAATGGCGAAAGTCGTAATTGTAAAGAGACTAAGCCTTTGAAATTAAATGTCTCAATTAATCTCTCAGTGCGGTCACCAGCAATCTAATTCATTTGTCGTGATCAAGAAACTGTTCCTACTTTCGAAGTAACTTAAAGTACTGTAAGTGCATTTTCTAGTTAGACTCAATATATTACTGGGGCCCTGTTCAGAGATTTCTAATCGCGTCTGTTCAAAATATTAACTAACCTTTAAGAATAATTGATTGTATTGAATCATTTAAAGAGGAGGCAAATAATGGACATGAACCCACCATTTGTTGAAAGCGGATAGTCAGGAATGAAATACCTGTAGGCCATATATACATTTATTCGGATGAGGGAATCACAACCGCGACAACTGACTTCGCAGGTGGTAACGTCGCTACTGAGCCATTTACGTTGTCATGCGTAATCATAATGCCGAAGAGTAAATCAATATTAAGTGAGAAGTAAAACTAGTTAAAATTTTCAATGCTTTTTCTGAGTAAGATTAAATTTATTAATTTCTATTTATTTTATGGAAGATATAAGGAAATGAGCACGCGATCAACTGATGATAAGTTATCATCGCGGCCTGTATAAGATGTTGTTAATGTAAGATGTGAACAACACGAGGGAAGAGGGCGGTACGTAGAAGTAGAGGGTAGAAGTTGAACTTCAGGTACTTACCGCTAAAAGTACCAATTCTAGCACTATCACTGTTTTAATAAATTATAGTTAAACCATTGTTACAGAAAAATCACATTTTCCAAATCAACCTTGTAAAAAAGCACGATCCTATTTATATAAAAAGTGTGCGAGAATATCGTTCTAGACTATATATTAAATTGAAAAATAAAAAAAACTAAATAGAGTATGGTGATTATAACTACGGGCATCCAGTTACTAGCAGTCCGCCGCCGACGTCGCATAACTGCTTAAAATACATACATATCTAAGTAGTATTATTTTCTAGATATATTTAATATCTCACATTGCAATCCGAACTAAAAACTGTTTATACCTTTAAACAGATTGAAGGCATAAACAGTTCTTAGTTCAGATTGTAATGTGTCCATCACACAAGATTTAAATGTGAATGCATCAAAATGACATTAACGACTCAAGACGGTAAGCTTGTTTGGCCTAACACATCTACACTCTACCAATTGATTTCGGCGGTTTATTGGCATGTGAGTGCATGGCAAGGACCGTTCACCCCAATGCTGATTGAAAAGCATTGTTTAATTTATTGGAATTATATCAGAGTGGTGTGCCCAATGATTTTCAGTATGGACGAGCAGATACACGAGTTTATTGCATCGTCTTCAAGAAATGAAAAAGAATAAACATATGAATGTCTACTGAGATTAATTATGAAACGTCATTTTTTATAGTGACAAAGCCATGCTTACTCCCGATTGGACCGAGTCGTTGTACCACACACTCACCGAATATCGCCGTTAAATCTGTAAGATGTTTATATGTTACCATGTTTTGTACGGTGAGTGAAGAGGTGTTATCTTCACCAACTAGATCAATGACGATCTAGTGCAGTCCGTTTTTCCATAGACTTCTTTCCAAACACCGCACTATCCTTAGGAACCACCTATCTCTTGAACTGATACGATATTGGAACTTTCAATAAACAAGCCTATACATTTCTTAAAGGCTGGCAATGCTTTTGCAATGCCTGCTCACAGACATCCGCAGTGCAATATCTGTAAGCAGCGTTGATTATTTTCCATCGGGTGACACGCCTGCTCGTTTGCGTTTTTATCTCATAAAAAAATATATGTATGCAGTGTCCTCAGTATTGTAGCTATCCAAGGGCGGTAGTGATTACTTACCATCAGATAAATCACTTGCTCGTTTGCCTATATCTAACACAATAAAAAAATAAAAACATGCTCTATGCAATCTCGCAATAAATGTGTTCATGTTGACTGAAAAGTAAACCACGGTTAGACGAAAGCTAAGCAAGTTAGATATACTCACGCTACTTGTCAGACTGAGAATATAATAGTAATGGTATTTCATGTAATAGATACCTTAGGGTCAAGCACTGTTCCTCAGGTTACATCACATAATTATATTTAAAAATCGAGCAATGTGGTTATTATTGTTAATAAAACCAGCTATTTGTTATATTACACAAGCATGAGCTTAAGATCATAAAGAAGGTCATTATCATCAAAGGCGCTATAGGCGCAGGTGGGCTTTGGTTTGGTCCAGAACATCCCTCCAATCCGATCTATTCTTCGCTCTTGCCCTCCAATCAGTCACGCCGAGAATATGTTTATCGCTATTTCACATTAAAATAACGTTATTTTATTTTATAGTAGAGCAGGTGAGGGTACCTAGTGGTGAGGAATCATCGTCACCCATAGACATCCGCCATGCCGGAGGTATGCATTTGTGGCGCCTCCAGCATTGCGGAGGTTCCGTGAACGAGTATGCACGTCTCTCGAATACCCTATGTCGTAATTATTTCGAAACACTGCAGGTGGCAGATAGTTCCACAGCTGTACAGTTCGTGGCAGAAATCTGCGACTGAATCGCACGGCGGTGTATTGCTAATCATCCAGGTGATGCAGATGAACTTATTTTATGGCGCTATGTCCGATTATTGTATTGTGCAGTGAGAAGGAGATTAAAATGTCAATTGGAAAATTGACGGGAGTTATAAAATTATTCCTATAATAAAAAAAACATTAGTTATAAGTCTTTTGGAACAGTTTTGGAACAGAACTCTTTTGTTTAGACAAACATATTATTTTATTGTTTAACAAGATGACCTTATTTTGTTCTTGTCTACATATAAAGAAACAATGGTTTATTGAAAACATATTAATTGTATCATTCACACCGGAAAAGTCAATAGCGTTCGACTCGAGCGTTTATTGAGTCATTTATCCTAACCGTAGCCACAATGATTAATATCCCGGATATTTAGTTAAGGGGGAGCTGTAATATCCCTTCAAACACTTCCTGGATAGTCGTGATTTGTATAACTTGTTTCATTTGCTCTTTCAATTCATTATAGCCGTTCGTATATGCTTTAAACTTATTCAACTACATATTAAATATTTGATTCGAATTGCTCAAGGGTAGACTGTTGGACAGAATCTTTTTTTAATCTGAAGCACTATCAATATTTTAGATTTTATAAGTGTACCGTAGTACTATTATGTATTGCACCTACATCTCAAGGTATCAGATACGGTACGAGTCTTTGGTCGACGGGTAGCAAGTGATAAATAAAGCGTAATTGAGAGACGGAAACAGCCAATGAGTAAATCTCGTCCGTCAATTTATTTAAATTATTTATTAGTGCTCCGCTATAGACACCCGCCGCGATCGCTTTCAGTAAGCGTTCACAGAGCGCGCTCCGGACGCGACCACTGCGCTGGGCTTCGTCTGTTTGTTTCCGCATCGATATCGAAAAAAATATTTATTTTATGTATTAGGAGCGTCAATAATATAAAATTAATTAGTCTTTGAACCGAAAACTTCTTGACTGTCTTTGTTCTTATAATGATTACATTTTTTTAATGATCAGTTTATTGTGCGATTAATTTTGACAAGACCATTCGATTGTCTAAAAATACACAAATTTTTACATATTCAATGTTATAATAAAAAGTTTTAGACAACAATTATCTAAAACAGTGATTCACACTCATTTAAACTCAAATCGTAATAAACTAAAACGTTATAACTTTTACTATATACATTTCTAAACTTTAGCGGCACACTTTAAGAATTTGGCGGTACACCAAAGAGCCACGACACAGTGTTTGAGAATCTGGTCTAAAAGAATACAAAACCTAACACATTCAGTTTTATGATAAAAAGCTCATATATACATGAAAGAAGAACTATACATTTGCAAAGAAATTGCTTATCTTGCCTTGAAAGAGGCATCTGATCAGCATTTAATTAAAGCAGTAACTTAAGTTACTGGTTTCGTTTTTGTTATACGTTTCAGTACGATAAGATCAAAACCCAGGATATTAAATGTTTCCCTATTCAACGACCTACTTCTGCTTCATTTCGTGATATTCTTAGCTTGTGTCTCAGAGTACCATATTATAAGCTAAGTTATATTTAAATTAATATTAAATATTGTTTTGGTATCTGTTACAACTAGTTACCTTTATCATTCTTCAATAAGCTTTCATATATACAGGAAAGTGAAAAAAAAGTTTAAACTGCTAGAATATAAAAACATAATAAACAGCCGCTTTCCTCGGAAACGTTTTTATTTGACACGCTTACCGCAAAAATCGTACTGGATAGATTCAAATAAGCGATACTGTCGGCTGACATGAAAACATTTTCCATTACCTACAAGTGGCGATTTTATCGATAAGTCGAAGCGTGTACTTCGTCAACTCGCACCTTACTAGAAGCGACTCGAATTAGTTAATTTGTGCAGATACGACACAATGGACGAGGAAAAATATATACTCACATGTACTAACAGCTACCGGGAGATTGTAATTGGCGTAATTGGATGAATCTGGACGAACTTAATAATGCCCCATTGTCGTAAATCAAATGGCAACTCATCGTTTGTGAAAGAAATGATTCATTAATTTTAAATTTAATGATAATATTCAATCTTGAATAGTCTTCGCTACTCAAGCACGCTTTTCTTTATATATAGTACAAGAAGGTTATATAAAGAAATCGAGATAACTTTTAATTTCCCAAAGGCATTTTTAAGTTCGAGTAGGGGCATTATTACAATTATCTATGTTGAGTGTAATGTTTCTACATACATTTAACTGCAGGTATTAAAGGAAGTTTCTTCCTTGGTTTCATACACGTACGGGAACCGAAATTTTTCTGACAAAAAATATTACAATAAAAAATAGGCGAAAGACTACGACTTAGTCACCCATCCATTACCCTTAACTCACCCATTTATATCAGTGATCGACCAGAAATGTCTCAGCACAGCCTTCGCTAGTAGATACCATATCTGCGTCCAGACCCAAGATGACTTGTCGATAGATGCCGACAGGAACGCTTTCGTCTCTTCATCTGGAGTGAGTTGTACAAACTTTTTTCGTAGTTCTGCACTCAGTCGACTGTTGTCCACTCGATACCACTACAACAAGAAAACGAACTATGAAAAGGATTTTTTTTTGAATTGTTAAATAACTATAGAGCTTTTACTAAACCTTAATCATTTTTAAACAAGAAATATTACCAAATTAATAGCGACCTTAATGGCACATTGGCGAAGAGTTCGCTTTCTGAGCCAAGGGTCGTAAAGTTGATTCCCATATCAGTAAAAGTACTACTACTACAGGTATTCATGACGGGTAGTGTGAAACTAACGCACAGGTAATCTAGTGTAGGGTTGAAGGTTAAGTATTTTTTATATTAACAATTCTTTTACGTTTACACTAATGTCATTAATAATCTCGCATAAGAAATGCGCCAAATGAGATTATTAATGACATATAGTCTTTGCGGTTTTCTTTTTATTGTTTTTTATAAAATCTATAGCTAACACACCTGTATAAGAAACTGTCCGATATAAAAGAGTAGTGACCAAGTTTCAAATCATAATAGTTCAATCTCAATTGATGTTTAACAACTGTTGCGCGCTGCGCCTAATGAAAGCGCACAAAAAGAGTAATGGAGTGCAAATAAGAGTAGCACGAGAGGAGAGCAGCTCGTCACCCGTTGTGTGTTTAAGTCAGCCGCGGCCCTACAAAGGGCAATGCGGCGGCTGTTAATTTCACGCCGCCTCGAATTAACATTTCTTTACGCCACAGAATAATAACAAATTAAAAAAAAAGCCTCTTGCCTCTACACGCGGTGGTAATGACGGGCGGCGTGCGAGAAGGATGCTGCGAACTCATCAGCTCGACTTAATTAATGCCCGATCTGTCTTTATATTAAAATCGAAGACGGCCCGTTTGAAAAAAAAAATGAGGGATTGTTAAGGCAACCTCCTACTGGCCGCGCTGAATCGTGAGTTGCCGCTTTAGTAACCAGCTTCGAATGCGTTTATATTAATTCCCGTTAGTGCTTGCGATGCGCTTTATAATTTTAAATCTAGGTATTATAAGTAAATGCAAAATAAAAAACCAACATTATTTTTTAATTTAAGAGTTTGACTGTGTTGCACAACATAGGCAAATAAAGAAACCGATACCCGCAAAGAATGCTAAATAAGTTTAAATTGAAAACTAACAAATAACATAAATAATAAAATTATGCACTTTTAACAATAATTGAACTACTCAACCTGTAAATTTCATTAAAATAGCTTTAATTTTATAGCAAATATCGACATTTTTTAGAAGCACCTTCTGTAAACCACCTTCTGTAAACCACCTTCTGTAAATTTTCAACTTCGCGTGGTATTCGTTGGAGGTATCGAAATAACATAATAAATTGCGATACAGTAATTTTTCTTTAACGAACAATTGGCTGAGTGGTGTCGCCTTCCGCGCGCGGAGTCAATGGTCGCGGGTTCGATTCCCGCATCGGAATAAATATATGTATGGTTTACAAATATTTATTCCGAGTCTGGTAACCCCGCAAAAAAAAACAAGACAAGCGTGGTGGGTTAATGTCTGTTCCTCCAGAAATGGAGAGGCTTGTGCTCAGCAGTGGGACATATATGGGCTGTTAAAATTTTTTTTTATAAAACAATAATTATAGCAATCACTGTGATTTTCAGTGCTTCCTATAATGTCTATTATATGAAGCACTGAAAATCACAGTGATTGTGGTGATCATTTAGATAAACGTAGTGTGGAACGCCTTTTGACCAGGTGGACTGGCGATTGATATAGGTAAGGCAACCAGTACTATGATATCAAGATGTTTCAACTTGTTCGATCTCTATAGCCTACACTTATGCCCAATAATTCGTTAATATTTGATGTATTTAACTACACATGGGCATAAGCACAAACAGTTGTTTCATTTACACACAATCTATTTTTTCTAAAAATATTTTATTTTTCCAACAATATTTTAAGCCAATACTTGGCCACATTTTTTTTAGAAAAAAATTTAAAAAAGACAACGATCCGGAGGATTTAGTACGTAGTATGTACATATTTTAATATAGTACTTATCTATATTAGAAAGAATATACTACTATTTCAAATATAGGTAAGTACTATATAATATTGAATAGAATAGAATAGATAACCTTTATTTATGACACCTTTCTTTACAATAACTAAAATTAAATCCATAATATTATAATATTATATATACAAATAAATACACAAAACAAAAAGAAAATAATTTTAATCTAACGAGTGTCATAAAATGGTTTTTTTTATTGGATTAGAAACAATTATTTTCAAACACGACCTACTTTTGACATTCAGTTTAACTTTCATTTTAAAAATACGCGAGACATAGTAAATGTGTGTGCCGGTATGACTGACAACAACTCATAAATTCATAGTACTCACAGTGTGTATAAAACATACCTAGAACATTTTAAGACTAACCGCTAAAAAGTATCGTAAAAAGCCGAGGTAAATAAATATTTAGTACCGACCGAATACTGATAGCGAATCACGTTGGTGATTATGCAATGCGCTGTCTTTACATTTAAAATAACCTGCATCGGAACTACGGGATCCGACGAGGCGAATTCTCCAGACGGAATACAAATCGTGGAAAATTTTGAACGCCTAACTCATTCATAATAATCGGCAGCTTATGGATTGTTTGTTACACATTATTCGATGTGCTATTAATAATTTATAGGTTCAATCATGCGTCATTATTACATTGAATATTTCATGCGACAAGAAACGCACCAATTCTAAATATAACACTTATTGCATACTTGTTATCGAAAGGTAGACATTCCAATGACATAGTTCTTTTCGTTTTTTTTTTACATAACATTGATATCATGGAAGCTAGCTCATTGGGGTTGTCTTAAAAATTCTAATGGATAATTAAATATTATTATAAAATTCGGTGATAGAATCATACTTGCCAAAGTAAAAATCACGTGTTTAGCAATAAATGAGCAAGCATTGGAAAAGCTTCATGAATAAAAGATTATTTGAATGTTACGCAATTTTGAAGTGAAAAAAATCTGTAAATTCAGAATATTATAAATATGACTTCCGCGTTATTGTTTTTGTATGTTGGGTGCCTACCCAATTCGATTATTTATGAGGCCCGCGTTTAGGATTCAATTTCTGCTCGTGTAAAGCTAGATTTGCATGAATAACAATTTCCTCATTTAAAAAATCTACCTGTTATGGAAGACAAATCGACAATGATTTATTCAATCCGACGAGCTATCGAGGCCGAGTGATTTTTGTTTATTTTGTGCTGTTTAAGTAGGTTAGCGATTTCAGCGCGATGGGTAACGGGTCAGACGGCGGGGCTTAATTGTGTTGTGTGTGTGTTTGTGAGTGTCATCCGAGTGCTTGTATCGTTTTCAATACAATAATTATGCGGCGTTGAGTTGTGAGTGCTCAGCGGTCAGGTCAGCGGAGGTGCGTCCGTGAAACGAATGAAGGGATGCTCTTCCTTTATACGGCGGTCATTCGCCCGCGGCTAATGAATCAAACACTGGTACTGGTGAGCATGTTGTCAATGCCGAGCGAAATATTAACGCTGGTTGCGCTCGGGCCGCACAATGCCAGATTAATTCGCATTTAAACGTGTGAATGTGTGAACGGTCCAGAGTGGCCGCCTCGAGGCTGCGTATTTATTATATTTATAATTCGTGCGCGGAGTCGCGACTTCCAAGCCTCGCATTGTGCGTCGTGAAAGGATGTCGTTGAAACGCACATCGTTCATTACCGATGTAATTACCATCAGTACTGGTATGTTCTTGTCTGGATTTAATGACTTATGGTAAGACGTCTTCAATATTGTGCAATAATCCAATGTCATTTATTAAAATAAATTTATCCATTTGGGACAGTTTTAGGAATATTTAAGTTTTATAAGAAACTTGCTTTTATCTGCGACTTCGTTCGACATGTGCATAGTGGCGCCGGTTAGCCGTTCTAACTAATAACAAAAAGTTTCGCAGTTTTTAACTTGAATAACAGGGATTAGGTTTAACATGAAGATTGGAGAGACAAAAAAATACTTTAGGCCGTCTCTACACTGGTATCACAGATTGACAGAAGATTACACATCTGAGAAAAGAGGCAGTAGATAAAAGAAGTTGACCGTCCAGTCCCTTCAGAAATGGGAAATATCCCACTTCTAGGCACTAACCACCTTATTTCTGAAAGTATGGACATAACCCACCACAATCGTTTAAAGCGGCTCGGCGGGTTTCTCAAAATTCGGAATAAAAACCCTTTAGGCATACATATATACATTGGGATGAAGGAATCGAATCCCAGTAGCTGCACCACTGAGCCAATCGGGTCGTCAAGTAATGCTTAGTGCACATTTTTAGTACATCTTTACGTGAAAGTAATATTTATTTATCATGTGTATTAAAGTAAATCCAGAATATATATTTATTATAGTATTGCAGCGTTCGCTATAAAACATTGTACGTAGCGAACTAAGTGGCGCATAGGATCCCGGTGGATTTGCCGTAAGCGGCTCCGAAGCTTGTTTGCCGGGCGCTCCATTAAAATGGGATCAGTCCGGGATGCAGATTGCCTGGACGTACGAGCAAAACGCATGAGATTCTGTATGCGATGAAACAGATGAGGTTGCCTACGAGAGTATTACAAGAGGACAGTTTGGGATATTTAAAATATTCCTTCAGAAGTTTTATATTAAAATATTTGCGACCGTGCAAAAATTTAAAAGTAATCGGTCCCAGCATAGTATACGAACACTACGTTTAATTCCTTGGGTGTTGTATGAAGTATTTTTATGCTATACATTTATAAATTATTGCTATATAATATAAATTTATAAATTATTTGTTCGTGTGTCTTTATTTTCAATAAAAAGAAAATTAAACACGTTTAGTGTTACTTTTTTTCCAAATAATAAAAGGGCGCACAACGCCTCCTAGAATTAGGGAAATAACTAAAAATGATATTAAAATAATACGTAGTAATTCGTCATTTCAAGAAAAATCAAGGACAGATATCGAAAATTGTATAAAGATTTATGTTTGTTTTTTCTGTTTCTTAATTTATAAAAAAAGTCATAAAATGTTACAGGCGACCACAAATGTTCAGCGAGGGGATTTATTACAGATGCTCTGAACAGGGAGACGCTTAAAATCTCAAACTACATTGATAGCATACTAACTGTTCTATATCGAAAACTTTGCCAGGCGTGCTTACAACAAAATACCGAAGTTCCAATACAATAGTATGAATATGTGTATATATACATATGTCCCACTGCTGGGCACAGGCCTCTCTGTTTCTAGAGGACCGGATATTGAACCCACCATATTTGTCCAATGCGGATTGGCGGGATTACCAGACTCGGAATAAATATCTATAAGCCATAAATATACATATTTATACTGATGTGGGGATCGAACCCTTAATCATTGACTCCGTAGGCGGTAGCGCCGCCACTGAACTAATTGGTCGTCGTTACTATCTAGTAAAATTATATACGTATGTACATACTATATTTTTTAATATGTAATTATTTATAATAATTTATGTCATTTAAATTTTATATTATATGGTACACAAATAATATATAGGGAATGGCAATTGTTTTGCTGTAATACAGGCTAAGGCCTAGCATAGCCCTAGGCCTAGCGGCTAGTATAAGTACCACATTTAATAGATAAGTAAAAAAAATATTACCTGACCTGATGGGATTCTACCCATATTGTGCATCCATTGCTTATGACTTGAATATGCAATGTATAAATTAACAATAAGCTGTATCCATTATTATCGAAATCTATTATATTTGCCTTATAAAAAAAAATCAAACATATTATTTGTATATATAAGAAAATATGTAATATTTTTCGTTCATCCTTTCACCGTATCTTCTTGTAAGCTTATAATTGATATTTTAAACATTACTAAGTCCAGCTGCCTGAAACATGTTCTTTATGAAATGTCGTAGCAGGAATATACGAGCAATATATAAATAAACATTGGCAATGGCTCGGAGCAACGCGCGTACGACACAGAGTCTCAATTAAAACCGATATGAGTTACTGTAGTAAAACAATTGTTATTGATTAGCACGACACGAGGTGACTAAAACATAAAGTACTATTTTAAATACAGACCAAAAGTTATTAGACGCGTTTAAATTCGTTTACTATACGTTTTATTGTAGAATTAATAACAGAAATATTTGCAGATAATACATACACAATAAAAAAGTCATTATTGAAGATAGAAGAAGAATTTCATGGACTAAAAATATAAAAGACTGGTTGAAGGTAAAAAGCACTGGAAAGTTGATTCGCTGACCTCCGAAATGAAGATGGCACATGAAGATGCAGACGGTACATTATATGTATAGTATACGTGAAACGATTCAAATATTGTTTCGTAGGGTGAGCGCTAGGATTCGGAGATCTCACTTCTTTTCCTTTCTTTTACTTTATTCTTCCCTTCTCAATAAAATTATTATATATTCAACTTTAAGTTAGGCAATATACCTTTAGTACATCAGGTGATCGCTTGTTTGTTTATCTTTTATAGAAAAATATCGGTTATAATAATAGCTTTAATCGTATAACAGATTAGGAGTGATGTTATAATTTAGTCTCTTCTCCAGCGCTCAAGAAAAGTATCTCGTATAATATGGTAAAAAATAATAATTAATTACTTAAATGACAACTTCACCTTTGTGTATTTGTATTTTGTACTTTCGTGATAGTTACTATAATATGTTGCAAGTTTTTCCCTATAATTCTATTTTTTATTTTTTGAGTTTTTATTTGATAATGTGACTCCCATGACATGATTCACTGATAGTTACCATAACCAAAGAATTTAATTGTATTTTTCGTAAATTATCCGATTTGAAACATTTACTATTATTACCTACTTGTATTCAAATATGAATAAACAACGAGGGCGAATCAGTATTCTATGGCATCACGAGTATACCGGAGGCCGTCGTGGTGTAATTGTTTTAAACTCGTCTTTTAATTGTTCTATCGGGGATTACGATTTATAGTGCGACGTGACCCCCAGCAGTAATGCCGTTCGCATTCATTTGCGCTATTATTTCCGCACCGTCGGACCACCGGAACGCACACCCTATATTGCAAATTTGATCACGGGCAACTTCTATTTTACTTTGATAGACTGTTAGGTAATACAATTAACATTTAAGTTAATGGAATTCATTATTTCCGTTCGCGTAATCATTTGTGTGGTTATTATTATGAAATCGACGAAGAGGGTCAGCTATTGTAAACGCTCACGATTGTAAATTTCATCATTGGTTATTATTGCAGAATACTCGATTGCTACTAATTTGTAATATTTTGTAGTAAGTATACAAGATCACTTGAACTGCCCCTTACTTCTATAACTACTTTAAACAGGACTGAGTGACAAAGAATTAAACTATCACTTTTTATACATTATGCGTAAAAATACAGTAACCAGTACTGAGAGGCAAATCTAAAAGAGTGTCACACTCGTATTTGCGAGTATAAATAAACAAAAGGAGAAGATCCCTCTACTTCAGTGATTCTCAACCTTTTTTGGTGAGGCACACTTTTAACGATTTCAAAATTTGGCGGCCAAAGTAATGTCTGCCATGTGTAAGTCAAATTGAGGCATAAAAATCTGTTTATGATTCTAAGAAAGAACGCGTTACAAAACAAGAAGATTTAATTCCTGATAATTCTTGTTAAAATAATTTGTTCATTTTCTTTTTTAATTATATTATTTAATAATTTTAAATTATCCATATACATATATAAGTACTTTTCTGTAATTAAAACTTAAGTCGTAATAAAAAACACCTTTAAATTTTTAATATATACATTTATAAAGTTTAGAGGCACACTAAGAATTAGGGGGTATACAAAAGTGCCGCGGCACAGTGGTTGAGAATCACTGATCTACGTATATAATTTGCGGTAGTACGCTAAGATCCATTATTTTAGACTGAAGTTAAATGGTTGAAGAAAGGGACTGTAACAAATTTATTCAGACCCCATCCCCCCGAGAACTGTATTTTGCGCATTACACCGGCACGTGACGTAAGTAATGTAACGATGAGTCTTTCCAAGGACTTATAGCTTCTTCCAAATGTACTCCGTTTAGAAACTATTTCATTTTTAGGCGGTTTATAAAAAATAAAAGCCTGTCTCTCGCAATTTCGCCCGCGCGTCATTTTTAAGGTTTATCAATTTTTGTGAGGAAATCCGTAATTTTTCAAGGGTAATATCTAGCCTAAATAATTTATCAACAAAATTTACCACATCCTCGTTAAAGCGATCTCAAAATCTCAAAAGAGCAAAAAAGCACCGTCGACTAAAAATATCTGCAATTGTAGATGCATTGTCTATTTCAGAGGAAGATTCAATGGCAGCAGAAGAAAGAAGTAAAGAAAGCGGAAAGGAGGTGGGCCTGCGGAATCCTGCACTCACCAAACGAAACACAGTAAAATAGGCAAATGCTTCCCCAGTTGATAGCTAGCCTATTCATCCGTGGCTTTATCCTAGTATATGGGGATTAACGCGGACAAACAAACAAGCAAAACTTAAATAGGTTAAAAAAAAGACATTTTCATTGTATTTCTACTTATTGCTTCAATAGCATATATTATATTTTGTACAAACAAGAATTCTAAAATAATGAAACATTTCATTTAGTTGCTGAGCAGTAAATCAATGGACTATAAACAGCTATGGTTTAAAAGAGCAGTTAAAATTCCGGCGGTGACGGAATCAAAATTATTGTGCGGTAAAAAGTAATTAGGCGAGTTAACGCCATTTGGATAGCGCGGGCGCGGCCGTCCGCCGCCACCATTGTCCGCTAAAATTAACAGAGTGGTGACAAAAAGGTGCTGCTTCGCGACGATCATCGACTCGTGAACCTTTTCTCAAAATATGTTACAATAAAGTTTTTTCAACTTCGCTTTAGGCTCTGAATGCGATTTAAGCAAGTAACTAATAAAAGAATGATTACTATAAACCCTAACTAATTGGAGCTGTCAAAAACTACAGATGGAGTTGGCACCAGAAGAGACACAGAGGCAGACCCAGGAAGACCTAGGAACACTGTCTCGACGAAAATCTTTTATATATGAGAAATATAATATGGCGGAGGGAGGCGAGAGACAAACCAAAATGGAAGTGAATCATAAAATAATAATAATGTGAATCAATAAAATAATAGTAGTAATAAAATAATATAAAGGAATCTACTTGTGAACCAAAGACTGACATGCCTGTTCGGTTTGGCTTCACTAAATGTATGGCAATGGGATGCTCAGAACCGTTGGGGTAGACAAGTGCTGGAGTGAAGATGCCGTATTAGCACACGTAGTGTGGGACACTTCCTAGCTAAATGGTTTTAGGATCTACGCAGCGTGGCTAGCATAGACTGGAATTCGCTTACGGTCTGTAATGTAGCTCTAATGGTATTTCATCACATCTTATCCTTAAGAAGGCAATGCATTCGCAGTATCTTTGGTGTTGCGAATGTCCATGGGCGGCGGTAATTACTCACCCGATACTCGTTTGCTCGTATGTTTACTTCAACTATGAAAAAAAAACAGATTCAAGTAGAAGTCGCGGGCTACTACTATGTCATTTATATTAAGTTCTCCTGATAAACTACGCATCGAATCTCTATCTTATCCGTTTGCAAGGCCTCTACCAGAAAGTCAGTCTGTCAGAAGAAGATATATCTTTTATTCTAACGAAGTAACATTTAGAGCTCATTTTTGCAAAAGGACGCCGGGGGTCCTATGAAAAATTTATTTTTTACGACGCATACGATTTTTTATCTCCACACTACTTACTATGTAACTGTTTTACATTCGGCCTTGAATGCGGCTGCGATTTACAATTCCTATGTAACTATGCTATTTATTTACAGACGAATTCGGTGAGAGGTACAAAAAAATTTTGTGAATGCGATCATTTTATGTACTTAGTTGGTTTCGCATTCAACAATGTACGAATGTAAATGAAACCATGAGAATAATGAATTTGTTGTATTTGTAGAAATAAATAAGTTGTTTTTCATTAAAACCAAAAGTTGCTTCTCGTAGAAGACTTTTGCTAATACTTCTTTCTGTGTGCGATGACAAACGAATATCCATTTCCTTCTATTCCCGCACCTCGCGCACTTGTTTGTATTACCTCACTCTCCGATAACCCTGATACTGTAGATGTTCACGGACTTCCTATTAAGTGATCCACGTGCTCGTTATACAAAGACGGCAGAAATGCAATTTTTGATTTTGAAATTCCCGCTTTAAAAAGCTATACTATCATAAAAAAAATTTTTGTCATAAACAATTGACTTTAGTTAAGTTCATAAAGGACACGCTAGTTTTGCTTATTAATTACCGAAACTCTATAGTGTATACTAATATTATACTTTTTGGAGGGTTGATGTATGAAGTTTTCACAAGGATATTTACTTACCAAATTGGATGTAATAATATATCTTAACTTACTTACTATACTCTGAGAGAGAAAAATTATGTTTTTTAATTAATACGGTTCTATTAAGAGAAGCCTGCATTTATCTTTTAGACATGAAACGTATCATAGTCGTAATACCGTAGCAATAGTCCGTCAGGAACCAATCGAACGGTGGCTCTTGATTGAATTGATTGAAAAAGAAATGTAGAGGGGCGCAAGGCAGCTCGGCCGGCCGGTATTTTTATAGCCTGTTCGCGTCCCAGAACGCGCTGGCGACACATTCTCCGCGAGGCGACGTTTTTGCACCGACAACTTTCATTAGACACCGGCACAGCGCGCCGCGGAACCAAGGCGTTTCCTTTTAATAAATGAGTTATGGGTTTATAACCAAGATGGCCGCTCATTTTATCAAGCTCGGGTGTCAAGAGTTTACAGTGACCGCGACCTTTTTTTGACGCCAGTTAAATTAACAATTCTTCAACACGACTGTATAATTATAAACACAAAGATGGCAAAAGCCTCAATGTTTCAGAGAGGCGGTTACGATCTAACGTCATGGGTTCTATTCTAACTACAGTTGACTCTTGACATAAACTATTTTCCTTGACACAAATACTATGCAGTTTAATTGGATTCTAGTTTTTTTGAACATGATCTAAAACATAATTCCAACATGTTATAAGTAACAAATTTATTTTATATATAACATTGCGTGATCAGTGATTTTTTAAGTATTTTTTTAAATATTAAACAGTTTACGCCGACCGTTTCATTGAATTTAAAGGGGGCGTTTCCGTAACTTGGTAACTGACAAATAAGCTCGTTCTTGGTGCATGTTGCTGAGCTACAGAAACGGCTTTGATGACTGATTAATAGTGGTATTGTAACAGTTTTATCAATAATTAAGTTGCCTCAATGATTAACCGTATACACTAGAATTTTTTTTTGGGAATTGGCATCGTGAAGAAATCGTTATTAGCGATAAGATCGCTATTTGTTTATAAATATTACAACCAATAATTTTATTACTTTGTTTTTGGTGTACAATAAAGAACATATCTATCTATTAAGTTTATTAATCCTTTTATATTATTTAGTAAATTTAGCTAGTTAGTAGATCTTTAAAAAGTTTGTCTATTCACCGCTGGTATAGTCTCATACTTTCAAATGCCTTAGTAAGTATTAAAAAATGTCTGAGAATTGTTAATAACATGCGATCAGCCACTTATATTTCAAGCAGGAATCGCAGACAGGATTGTTTTTTAATCGAGATTTATATTCAGAGACTCTTAGGAAATAAAATAATCACAGCGGCGTTGATTTGCATACAATGGTAAAATAATTTTACGCGCGTTTCTCCGCGCTTAATTCTACTTTTTATTCGACTTTCCGCGCCCTATCTATGAATCAAACGGTCGGGGGCGAGAGGCCGTTAAGTGTTAACATTTTAAGAGCTTACGGATTTTAAACAAGTTTTTTCTGCAGTCCATTTATGCCCCACGGCTGGGCATGGGCCTCCCCATTTCTGAAAGAGTGGACATTAATCCACTAAGTTTATCCAAGGCGGTTATAACAACTGATAATAAAAAATATACATACAACTTTTTTACATGAATTGCGATAGTTGGCTCCTAAGCTACCTACTATTTAATGTCAACAAGACCTACAATTAAATATAAATAACTATCCTAAAAATGTGGGAACTAAAACCTTTGAATATATTACACTATCACATCAATCAAAATCACAATCGTTGAAGCAGATGAGTGTTGGAGTGGAGACCGCGTTTAGGTAAACATAGTGTGGAACGCCCCCCGGCTAGATGGTACGACGATCTGCGCAAGGCGAATGGCAGAAACTGGATGCGTGAAGCCGAAGACCGAGCTAGGTGGCGCTTCATGGGGGAGGCCTATGTCCAGCAGTGGACTGCCAATCAGGCAAACCGACATGTAACCTTTTTATAAACAGTTTTACAACGACATCACAGAGTTTAATTTATCAATTGTTTAACGTCACGTTAAGTTCAGTATTGTTTCAGCCTCGATTGAAACTGGATTCAGTTAAATTTTATCGCTCATAATATACCAATGAGACAAATATTTATATGGAATAAGAATTCATGATGTATAATATAATACACATACATAAATGCATGCGAAGATACCGAAGATATAATAGAATCTTCATTCCACACACAATTTGACTCCTTAAACTAACAGGTTACACAGCCATAAATCAAAAATTTTACAATGTATACCAAACCTACATACAAGCAGTATCACTCAATAATATAGTTTTAGAAATAGAGATAGTGTACAGATACTACAAACATTTATTGATAAAATTGAGTTTTTCAACTTAGATATAATTGAGTTTTTTTTTGGGTTTTATAAGCCTTTAAAGTTTAAACATTTTTTGTAATATATCCAAAACAACGTATCCACATGCAGACCGCGTGGTGAGGTCATAATCGTGTATCGACAGGCGTATTGGCGCCAACCTAAGGTGCACTCTACGACTCCGCAGCGACACCACAAACTACAAACTAAAAAAAAACACCACAAGATAATAGTGATATTTCCTTTAACCACACAATTTACATTCAGAGCAAACATCGTACGTCATAAATTCCACAGAAAAGTACGACCGACCGACTGGCAAGCAACAAAGGGCATGACTTTTCCCGCAAAAAGATGATCCTTAATCTGATTAAATCTCCATCGTAGCGGACGTCGAGCCGTGAAAGATTAATGAATGTTTGTGCGAGGATTCCCGGAGCTGGGCTGGCACGTAGCGCTGTCATAATCATATTAGCTGCGACTGGAGGACGGCTAGGCACGCACCGACCACCGACCATCAGCCTGCCTACTTGCCCTAACCCTACTATGTGCGCGCTACTGCGGGTGACACCTCAGTTCCGGCGCAATTTTACGATGTGAACACATTGACTATATTTGTATACGGACTCGTCTGTTGAACTACCTACTTGTGTTCGCGATAAATGTGCATAAATAGGATAATAAACTTCTTTTCTTAGTCTTTTCTTTCTTAAAGTCAAAACATAAGAATAATAAGAAGTTACTCATTGAGAAGTGAAAACGAGGAACATATAAAACACCAGATGTATATCTATATACATATAAAGCAAACACATACGCGCGCGCACAAACACACGCATACAAAAATGCGTGTAGGTACGTGGTTTTTTATTTCACCTTATTTTATATTTTTGTTTTCTTTTTTATTGAGAAAAAGTATATATTAATCAAAACTATACATTAATAAACACAGGGCAATGATATTGAAGAACGCTGCAGATGAATACTTTGTCAAGAATGGCATAATATTTGTCTGTAGCACGAATGGGCGGTCGCCCGGGTAAGTACCACACTCCCGCAGAAAAACGACGTCTGAGTGGTAGCTTAGCTAAGGCGCATTGTATGGTGAGCGGCAGAGTTCCGGAGGCCCAATACCCTCCCCCTCCCTCTACCCCCTCCCATTCCCACTCCCATAATGACACTTTCCTTAAAGGTCGTCAACGCTTCCCCACTGCCTATGGCCCTGCGGATGTCTATGGGCGGCGTTGATTGCTTCCCATCAGGTGACACGCCTGCTCGTTTGCCTTTCGATCCCATAAAAAAAAATCAGTATAGATTATTAGATTGAGGCGGGTATAAGTGCGCAAGGCCGACAGAGTTTCGTTCACGCTAACACTGTTGGAAGTAATACGATGACAGAGCGTGAACGGCAAAATTGGCTTCAATACACCGCTAGCGAATATCGCAATTGGTATATTCAGATTTCTCTCTCGAGCTCAATAAACACACTCGTAAAAGAATCAATTGAGGGGCCACAAGAAATTAAACGTGAGAATGTATTGTTTCATGCGAGCGTGAACAAACGAAAATCGTTGTTCGCGTTAACCAGCTCTCGGGTCGTTTTCGACCTCCTTTTTCAAACATAAATCGCATTAAATTAATATTTATGGGGTCTGCATTGAACAAAAAAAAATATACCATTGAGCGCAAAGTATATTACAACATAGAAGTGTTGACGTGTGGAAGACCAAAAGTGTAATATATATTTTATTTAAACACAGTTTTGATCCCATTAGGATTCCCAATCACAGGTATCATTAAATAACATGCGAATGAAATTCATGAACAAACCAGACTTGGAAAATATATTTATATATACATATACAACATACAAATATACTAGGTATTGAATCCTTGGATTTATTGTGTGGAATGGCGTTGGCTTTTGTTTTGCTTACAAACTAAAATTGGGTGTTTGGAGTCAAGTTCGCTGGTTTAGTGTTTCATCTAGGCAGATTTATATTGTTGCATGCATAAACCTTTATAATGGTAAATTAGATACAGCGAACGAATACACAGAAATTTATTATATTAAATAACCAAAATATGTTTTTATGTTAATAGTTGATTAATATAAATTTAAAAATATTATATATCAATGACCTTTTGAAGTTTGCTTTAAATAGGTGATTATATCAAGAGCTTACAAATATTTCTTGATATAAATTTTTGGATATAAAATGATTCGAAATAGCCATCGGTTGCGGATCTAAACGAGTTTGAAGCTAACTCGTGAGAAACCGTACAAGACTGTGACCATACCAGTGGCGAGTTCTCATATCGGATACCAAGACACAATTTCGATCGTTGAGCCGGCCAAGTAAGGAAAGAAATAGCTGAAGAAAATAACCACCTAGGATGTATTATAGATAGTAAGATAAGTAATTATTTAAAGGTCTGTGGCAGCAATAAAGCCAACCCATTAATGATTCAAGCATACAAACCAAGCCCGCGTGCCCCGCGGCATTATCTACCATAAGACATCATAAACGGGCCACCATCATCTGGCCCTATAAAAAATTCATACTCATCTCACATTTCGGCGCCCCTCTTAATTTCGCGTGAGGCTCTTCTAGGTTCGTGGAAAAACTTCGGGTGTCTTTTTATGACTTTTACTGTGGTATAATTGGGAGGGGCGAGTACTTGTGTCCCCGAGGTGACATAAATACAACCCCGCTCCCGCTCCCGATCCACACTACCTCTGACTTAATCTCATGTAAGACTACACGCCACGAAAACGTCTCGACAATTCCAGCTTTTAAAATATTTTAAAGTACATTAGTGTTTGAAACTGAAACTCGGTATGATTTTTATTCTGTTCGCTGCCAAGAAAAGTACGAAGGGCACAGAGTGTGTGATCAATCATTATCGACCTAAATGATTTCCTCCCGGCCCATTAAGCTATGACGGAATTTTCTTGAAAATCCCAGAGATATCTGCACTTGATATATATTTAAATGAATTGTGTCGACTAAGAAGCCCACTTCAAAAGGTCCTTATCGTCCCTTAATTAAAATGTGTATTTTTATTGGTGTATTATATATCTACCGCATTTCCTAAAAAAAAAATGATCCACAACCCAAATGGCGCAGGTTCTATTTCTACATCAGGATAAATATTTGTATAGCCTACAGATATTTATTCTGAGTCTGGGTGTATGTCCTTGTCATTTTTGTATTTATAATGCCACTCAAAATACAGGGAATACCAGAGTGGAGTTATGAGAGAAAGAAAAATGGCGATATAGTTCAGGGATTCCCAAAGTAGTCGATATCAATACCTGGGGGTCGAAACTCACCACCAATCGCGAAGTTTTTTGTCAATAGGAAAAAAAACTAGAGATTAATTTGTTATTTAAAGTAATTAGGCTATGGGGGTCTGAGGTTTTTTTAGTATACGGAACAATGCTTGTTATGAGATATTGCTATAGCGTACTTTGAAAGGACTGATACTAGTCCCAAGTGGGTGCGTCGCAAATGGCTTTTGTATGTTTCTTTACTGGTTGAGTTCCACTGGCATAGTTACATATAACCTTCATATAAAGATAGAAATATAAATAAAATCATAAACATGTCGCCTTTTGATTCACACGAGAACCGTTGGGATTATTTGCAAAAGAACTAGAGATGTCAAAAAATTGTTTTTTTACGGATAAATAAATAATATGAAAAGATTACAATATGAGAAGAAAAATATTAAATTAGTTCATCAACTTTGATTATGATTAAACAGAACTTGTTTAGTAAAAGTTTGCAATTAATTACGCATAGACGCTCGCGCGCCTCAAAAAACATACAAAAACTAAAGCTCACATGTTTTGGAAATAATTTCATGTACAAAACAGTACAGTACATAATTTAATGTTAATTTTATTCGGAATATATCATTCATTTGTAAACAGATCACAATCTGTCTACAAATTCATGTATTATAATAATGTACATTAACTGGTATAAAATTCGATTGGTATAATATCCGTTCGTTACAAACAAATCACTATTTTAAACTAACAGACAACATCCGATTCAAGGAAGTAATATGTCGACTAGCTTCCAATATCAAACAGCACCACCCCGGTCGAGAGTCAATGTGATTTCAATTTTATATGGACGGCAGTGACGCGAGGTGGCGGCACGGACTCGTGTGCATGTATTTATTTGCGAATTCTGAATACCTTTCAATATGTAGACGCGACTGATTCCCGCCTGTCGTACTCCTCCAATATCGCCTTCGGAGAGAACGTCACGCAATTCGACGGGCTGATGTCGACGATTGATTTATTCGTGCGTATTATACCTACCGATGGTTAGCATAGAGTATAGCGTTTACAAAATGGTTGTCAATGATTTTTATTTTAATGGTTTACGAATGAAATGTTTCAGCAATACTTTTTATCCATTGACGCGTCAATAGTTTAAACGAGTCGTAGGTATACACACATTTTTGAGACTTTGTTCATAGTAACCTTTACAATACTTCCGGGAAAAATTGAAACCAATCTACGTTTTTCAAAGATTAATCTTTCAGTAATTAAAAATCCTGCGATTTTTTTTAATAAATGAGATTTAAGTGGACACAACCACAACATAGTCCTCCTGCTGTTAAATGAACGAGACATTGACGATGGAAGAATGTTGTTATAACCGTTATATATTAAAGCAAGGCTTAAACGGGCGGTGCTGCTGAAGAAGAAAGTTTTTGAATGAAAAAAGGCACGAGAAAAGGCTACTGCAATAAGTAAATTCATTAAAATATTGAATTAAGTATCATTATGATAATAAATGCATTCAAATATATAAATAAATATTATTTAAAATGAACAGGCCTGGATATATCACTATAGGATCACAGGTTAGACAGCACTAACACCGAGCAACGTTTTTCGCAAGCGACGCATGATAGATGAGCGTCGCAAAAAACATATCCGTAATTGAGATTTCTATTACTGAAATTGAAGGCAAGCGATCAGCTTTTTTTCATGTTTGTTTACATAATGTGAGTGGCGACGGAGCGCTATCGCGTTTCGGAAGCGTCGTCGGACGTCAATTTGTATATTGTCATTATTAAAGCGCGGAAAGTTTGGGTGCGTCCATCGATCATAGTGTGACGGGTGGCCGGACCGATAGCGCGCCTAATACGTATTGATTTGCCACTTAGCGTTTTTCTTGGGAACCACCCTTCCGTCCGGTAGCTAACGAACTGTTTGTCCTCCACTCGTTTACTGTTACGACAATCCTGCCTTGCCTATCTTTGAAACATGTCATTAATAATACCTACCAATTAGTTCACAACTTTAATCAAACCTTTGGTATGGTTTATGACCAGCTAACAAATTATGTGAGCGAGTTTTAAACAAGTTTATATCATTTCAATACATCATACTTTCATTTTTCGCTACAAAGGAAACACGAAACTTATTGATATTACCCATTATATAGTATACAATGGATAATTTCAATAAATTTGTTGAAAGTTATTACGGAATACTATTGTTTAATATGCCAGAAAGTATCTATTTAAATTTAAAAAATGTAAGTTAATGGATTAATTTGTAATTTGTATCTGTATACCCTGTTTATCTGGTTATAAGATGTTCTGCTTTGACAGTTTGTGTAGAGGGAAAAAGAATGTCAAGATGTTTAAGACGTGTTACGAAGTATAAATATTTAATGAAGATTATTTTAACAGTATTTTTTCTAATATTGTTTTATGGTGGGTTGTGCTTTATTTAATTTGAAATAATGTGTGATTATATTGTTTTAAATTAATATTGTAACATTTGTAATTAGTAAACGAAAGCTATAAAACCACCACTATCGATGCAGTGGCGGTGTTCGATTTTCGAGGCGAAGGGTTGTGGATTCGATTCCCATATCAGATTAAATATACAACTTTGTTCTAAATCTGAGTGTTTACTTTTGTCATTTATTTCTTTAAAATAGAAGCTATGTCTATAGTATCCCAGTGTGCAGCTATGAGTGTAAAGCATTTTTTAGATAACAAGGGCGTCTGAGCAAATTAACTACCCTTATAACAAGATTCTCAATCCGTTCATCAAGCGTGAGGACAGTGGTAATACCCCTTAGCTTTGAGGGAGATTAACGTCCAGTATGTATTGATGATAATGATAAACCAAACCAATAAGACGGCAATATAATGGGTAGCAAGATAGATTACATACGTTTACATAGATTTTGAAGAGAAAGATTGCGTCACCGAGGTCCCCGGTGGGGGCGGGAGGCGAGAACAATGGTTTCGGTTCTCACACGTGTGGAGGATTATTTGCATTCGGAAATAAAGAGAGGAATGATAAAAGAAAGGCGCGAGCGAGGTTCCGCCGCCCCAAGACGGGGTGTGAGAAACTAGGAGGTAGGGTGTAGGGGCAGGGTGGCACCTCCAAGGGGGACGGGGCTCGTTACGCGAACAATGGAGAAATAATGTACAGATTGCAGTGAGCGATGCGCCCAGCGCGACTCAGGTGTCTTAGCTGTGTGCGGACATCACGCCTATTGTACGAAGCAAGCTTCGTATCAAAGTTCACGAGTAACAACTACAGGGCTGTCTTGTATTTTCTTCGATTTATACTGCACACGGAAACAAAGTCAACTCTTATATAAATAAGAAATATTAAAACTTTCAATTTCAACTAGGTCACAGCTTAAGTACAAAGATTTTAAGTTATTCATTGTCTATTGTAATGATACTAAAGGCCAGAGAAGGCTTGGAAGATGAATTGTAATATGAACAATATGAATGTTTTCGTTATTTCGAAAAAACATAATTATCGATTAGGAAGGCTAACGAGCAAGCATGGTAGGTATGAAATTTTACTTTGTGGCGAATTAAAAGATTTCTTTTTTCGCTTCCATTACCTTTCCTTTTTCGCCACAAATTTTATATAAATGATATTTGAATAATTTAAAAATATCAATTATATATATTTAAATAAATAATAATTTTATATGGTTACTCATTCAGGGAAATATGCACCACTGAGCTATGCACTGATTCTGCTTTTCGATCTATTATCTGATATCTTTAAGAGATGGAAGCATAATTTCTCTCTTTTTTGCTGCTCTTGTTCTTCTCTTCTTATTATTTTATATTTTTCCAAAAGAAGGCAATAATAGAAAACATCAACGATGAGTTTATAGAATAAATGAAAATATTGCAAATATTTTTTATATATGTTCAAAATTATCAGAGCAAAAGAAATTTGTTAAATAAAAATATAAAAAGGACTTGCAATCAAATACATAGAGGTCAGTCACTTAAAGTGAATATAGCAGTGAATGAAATTAAATTATTATTTTCGATATGAAGCATTAGGTATAGAATATCGGTCGATACGAGGTCGTATTATTTAATAAAGGAAGCCTTCATAGGAAGCGCAAGCAATCACAACAACAATCACCCCATCCTCGCGTGACACCGAAAACGTCCTCGTTCATAAGTATAAATTAATCCATTTAGAGGCGGGCGACCGGCACCGAGTGCGACCGACGATTAACGGAAGCGTCTACTTAACTAATTTATCCCCGGGTGGTTTTAACAGAATGGATAGCAGTGATTACGTACGACGGCGCGACGAGCGTGTGATCGCCGCTCAAGATGCGCGAGAGCACCCACTGTACAAGAAACTTCTTCGAGCAGAGTAGGTAATAATAGGTCAGTTGGCAAAGATCGGGCATACGATCTATGGCCGTGAGTTCGTATTCGACTATTGATGTAAACCATTTTCAGCTTAATTGGAATGGAATAACAAGAATTCTAGTTATATTAAAGACATTGCAAGTTTTCAAAGAATGAGAATCATCACAGTAATAAATGCAAGAAGATATGAATTGAAACATAATTGAAAGGGAAACAGTAAATTGAAGCTGAAGGCCGATTTTCTTACAAATTACACTTCGCAATAAGCACAATTTTGCTTATCACATATCTAGATAGTCTAGGGTTTTTAAAACCCTAGATATTCCACTGCGGGGCATGGAGTCTCTCTCCATTTTTGGAGGAAATGGCATTAACCCATCACGTTTGTCCAAGACGACTGATAAGGCACCCAGATTCGAAATAAATATATATCCTTCCTCTCCAGGTCGTCATAGACCACTGACTCCGAAAATGGTACCACTTAAACATTTAGGTCGTCAATGTTTAAGGCAAACCAATCATCAGTCTTTTGCTTGAAGCTCGTTCAAGTTAACGATCACCGCACCGTATAGCTCCATCGATACCGTTATACTATACTCCCAACTATATCCTATTGGCAGGGCCATAAACGATGGCGGTTTAACCATTACGAATTAAAGCCTTAATTTAAATAGGCCACTAATGGGCAGCAGCGTTTCTTTTCTCTAAGCATCTTCGGAGAGGCCTGTGTCAGCCTTGGACTGCTGCGGACTGATGATTATGAGAATACAGGTCTTGTATCAAAAATATATTAGTGGAAGTAATTATTTTAAAAGCTTTCATTTTATGTACTCTTATATACATACATATGGTATTCGAAATTACAGGTAAACGTTATTTTTAAAGTGTCGAATATAAAAAAATGGGATATAATCCGCAGAAAAATTGTGGCTAGTGTTATTCTTATATTCAAAAACTTTTAAGTATATCTTATAGAAATTTATGATGTTTGTATAAATTTAAGGTTTTATAACTTTAGAATTTATTTTTGTATATTATAACAGAATAATAGTATATTTTTTGTATAACTTTATAAGTACGAAAAATAAAACTGAAATAAAAAAAAGGTTATACTACTTATTCTGTATATTGGTAGTATTCTTTCGTGAACATTTGAATTTAAAGTAAGAAAGGCTTTCGACTTTGTACGATGCGAGTCTAAAATTTTATATACCAGCGCGGATCAGACCACACTCATAGTTTAATAATTCTTTAAGTTCGCGACATTTTAATAACATTGATCAAATAGAACAAAAGCATGTGGACGGAGCACTCGACAGAGATGAAAGTTAAAAGGGTCGAAAGGGGACGTGGAGGCGGCTGGTGGGAGGAGCGGGTTGAATGTCTTATTCCCTCTACAATTCAGAGGTATTTCGTGTTTTTCATACGCAAATATATCCTCGTTACGGAGGCACACGTGAGGCTACGATTGCGTGTGCGCTTCGGAAGGGTCCCCCGCCTAGTTGGGTGATTCTACTTGAAAGGAGGCAAGTACTTCAGCAATCAGTTGAATATCGTGAGTTCTTTTATGAAATTATCATTCAATTTTATTGTTATTTATAAAATATTGCAAATATTGCGATTCTCTTAAAACTGTATCACATTTAATTAATGTTTTTTATACAGTCCATATAAATAAAATATATTCTGGAAAAGTGGAAGTTTCACTCACCATGTTTATTTAAAGCGGATTAGTTGGGCAACCAAATTCGGCACACATATTTTTCCGGATGCGGGAATTGAACCCGCGAACAATGAATGCGTAAGCAGTAACTTTGACACAGAGCCAATGACTTCGTTAAAGTTGATTTACTGACTTATTTTCGTGATTGTTTCCTTTTTGTAAAAATTTAATATATTTCATTAAATCTTAGTATGAAAAAGTACATCACTTATTTTATGGTGATGCATTCAAGATTTACACACTCTATTCCCTTTTTTTAGTTCCTTCTTCCCCTCCCATTACCAGGATCTGTAATATCACAGATGTTCATGGGCAGTGATGATAACTTACCATCAGATGATCTGTTCTGCTTATTTGCCTATCTTTTCCATAACAAAAATCAGCAAGCCAAATTATAATGTACTTTATGTGTTATATTATTGATTAACATAAGAATTTTTCAACCCTTTCACATACATATGAGCTAGGTTTACTAGAAGAAAGATTAATGGAAGACAATATATTATACATAAAAACTAAATTGCATTTTATGGCAAATTTTGTTATTAAAATATAAACTTTATATGTACAATAGTTGAATTTAAAAATGATAAGCTAAACGTGTGTGTAACCACCTTACCAATATTATTGCACACTGGTGTAGAGGTCTGTGGGTGGCATTGATTACTTTCTATTCGGCAGGCAACAAAGTTACTTGTTTTCCTCCTAACTCATAAAACAATTTGGGAAGCCACAATATAAACATTAGGCTTTGAGGTTGTTCAATACTTTAACATTAAAATTAATTTAAAAGATCCATGATGATAATATTAATTAATTCACCCCTGTAAAATAATCACGCCTGCATCAACAATATGTTAATAGTTCAATATGAGTTAATTTTAAACTCTACTGAACCATAATGATAATTATTTCAATGAAAATATATAATAGGATGTGATTTCAGATTAAAGAATGTGAGAGTCACCTGATGTAAAGCACTGTTACCAGGTGAGTAGTTAAGGTAAGATATGAATACTGAGGGGAAGCGGAAATAGTTGGGCCTCCAATCCTTGCACTTAAAGTACTAAATGAGGTAACAAAAAAATGCTTACACCTAAGTCAAGCTGCCTGATTTGTGTCATAACTTTGCTCTATTATGATTAAAACTTACCAGTCACCATACCTGTAATTGTGATGTGATTATTGTATCGAACATGTAGGTTCAGTAAGTGATTAAATGAAGTGTTATTAATATGAATTTGATCTTAGTCAAAATACAAAGAAAAAGAGTTGTGGAAGACTATTTTTGATTTTAAAAATGATATTCTTTGGATAGAACAGGATAATTACCCACAAGTATCCTATGAGGCACACATGACAGATACCAATACATGGCCAGCAGCATCTAAAAAAGATTAAAAACTCTATCTGCGATCCATAACCCTCCCTTCCAGTGTGACGATAATAACAAAATCCTTTCATTTTAAGGTCTGAACTGTTAAATACTGTGTTGTTAATTGATGACTTATGTTACCGATCATAAATGCAATAGTTTATTACAACCTGCAACCTGCAGTATTTATTTAGATCGAGGCAGACATTATAAAAATATGTAGTGTGTGTATATGTTCCTCAATTACTTGGTTTAATATAAAGTATTCTTAATATTTTGTTTCACTATTTCTATGTGCAAGGGTGGCCAATTTGATTAGACTTAAGATGTACCATTTACTGACTAGACTTGGTGCAATTTATCAATAACATGATTAGTACTTCTTCAAAAACTTAAGATACATTAAATTTTTTATTAAGAGGGTAAATGAACCAACATTCAAGTAGTATTTTTTATTTTATTAAGAGGGAAAACAAAACAACATTGAAGATTATTCTATAACTGTGTTGTTAAATTATTATAAGGTGTAATAAAAATATATTTTTCATCATCTTGCTATGATCAACTGGATAAATAGCTAGCATTGACTGGTTGGTCACTCTTGCTACATTCAATACGTTTTTCTATCATATGGATATGCTGATTAAAGATCTGATAGTATTTCTCATGATACTAATATTCAGGGCTCCAAGAGGCATCTTACATGAACAATTTACATAAACAGATTTTAGATAGGTTGTTTTTTCAGGAATGTTTTTATGTGAGCAGTGTTTAGAAAAATTTCTACAAATGAAGTAATATTTGTATTATTTGCTTTAGAGTGTGGTATGAAGTGCCGTAATGGGCATGGAAAACATCTTACTTTTTTGTAGTGAATTTGAGCATGTATGGTCCATTTTTTCTCTTTCTCACTCTGGTGATGTTTTTTGAGACTATGTATTGTACAGAGGGTATTAAAATATTGAAGAAAATTTCAATTGTAAAGTTTATCATATTACTTTGCAACAATTAAAACTCAGAGTGAGTAGTATTTTTATACTATCACATAGCAGCTCTGCCTAAGTGTAATTATGATATAATCAGTAATATATCCATACTAATGTGAAGATAATAGTATATGTATTTTTAACATGTTCACTATTGGTGCTTGAAAAGAAAATCTTTTACCACAGCCCCTAGAACTTTTTTTATAATATGACTTTGAATTTTTTAACATTATATATGATTATATATAATTTGTTATAAACTGTAGAAATAAACACACTGCTCATTTGAGGGGGCGGGCTGAAATGCAAGGACTGATATGATGCATATATGCAACGCTGGTAGCATACATGTTAGACTTAATATGTTTTCTAATAAAATAAAAATTTTATTTTGTAACAACAAGAAAAATGTATGAAAAAGATCTGAAAACACTAAACTAGTTAACTATAAATCTAAACAATTTTAATATGTTTAATGAAACTGTTCATTCATATAATGAATATTTCACAATATAAATTTCATCCATGTAAGTTATTCTACTGAATTCAAAAAATACTATATAGATTGGAGAAAATTACACTTATGAAAAAATATCATTTATGGAAACTTCCTTTGGAACCTTTTTTCCAACATTGGATTCAATATTTATAACATATAATTACTTACCTCAGTTTGGTCAAAATCTTGAAGTTGTCTATCATTTCTTTGCTTTTCATACAAAGCTCGTGCTAGCGCACTTCTAGGTCTGTATAATCCATTTACAGCCATTTCTTCATTCTTTAGGTGTTCTATTGAGGATAATCGTTGATATTTCCATTTTGAATTAATTTCATGTTTTGGACAAAACTCTTGACATGCATTGGTGTAATAACAGTATATAACGATTTTATAACTGTATTGATTAGAATGGTAAGATAAAACTCGATTGAAGAAAGATAAATAAAAATTAATGAAGAAAATAGTAATCATCAATTATTTCCAATAAACGATATATTTTAACAGAGCATTTTTATATGACCTATTAACCTGCAGATTGTAATCAATGTTATAAGTTATTACATGTATTTAACTGAATGTTTTTTATGATTACATTGCTAAATCGTATTAAATTGTTTTGTTATTTGTTAAAAAAAATGAAAACATTTAGAACGAAACGTCAATGTCAAACGTGACAAATGTGACATTTACTGTGTGCGAAAGAGGGCGTGTCGATGTTGGAGCGTTTTTGGAGAATGATACTATGTGGACAGTTAAAACTTTTATTTAGTTAAGATCCGCTAAGTAATAGTTTTAAATGTCCACACTACTGTGTGGACAGTTAAAACTCTTACTTATGCATTACTATGGATTTCTGCAAAGTAACACCTGACTACATTACTCATCTTAATCAGAGAATGATACTTTTACTGAGTTCTTTGTATGTGTTATATTAATATTGTTGAGAGTTTGAGATTATTTTACGTAAGTTCATATTAAATATACATAGTTCGGTTAGTTGAAAGCATTACACAGTATTACTGTATTTTATTTTTCAAGGAATAGTATTTGTGTTAAAATAACATTAATTTTGCGTAAACTGTTTAATTTCATTTCATATAAAAATATCTTCATTATTTCTATTGTTTATTTATCTCAATCTATTATTATAAACTATGTATATTTTTCCCATGAGGGTGAGAAGCGACGAACGGAGCCGTTTCGCTACGATGAATGTGAGAGGAAGAATGGATGAAAAGATGAATAAGTGTGAAGGAAGCAAGTAAGTCAAAAATGTTCAAAAGTGGCTGTTTATACGTAATGTATTTTGTAAACTAATTCCCAAAATTAAATTAGATCTTTTTAAGCATTTCATTAGTTTCGTAATTTTTATTCAAGTGACAATTAATGATTACAAGTTACTCCCACTAAGATAGCCATGCCAGCTTAATTTAATTATTTGCAAAACAAAGTAGATACTAACCATTTGTTGCTTAGATTCTACTGACGCTTTTGCAACGATTTCGCGTAGAACGATATTCATCATTTTTGCTTTCACTATCTTTAAAAATAACCCTCAGTAACTACTTATTATCAGACAAATCTTTTATTATCCACACAATGATCTAATATTTTGTAAAGTAGACAAGAGCACAACCACTTGATTGATGTATTTAACAGTACTAGTTGCTTTCTTAACTATTGTTTGGTGAGAGGTAAGTCATTTTATTGATTTATTTGTAAAACGTAAAATGTTACACAAAAGCATTTCGGTTCGGCCTTAGCCGTGACCGAACGTTCACTGCCTCAACATTGCGCTTCACTGTTTCTATTTCAAATATAAGTTAAACTATTAGAATTTTTTTATTACCTCCTCTATCAATAATTTTTTAAGACTTTTATATTATCTAGGAAAAAATTAAAGTTTAAAATGAGTATATTTGTAAAAGTTATAAATTACCTGAAAATCATTTTAGTAATCTTAACTCTCAGTATTATAATGAATAAATAAGAACTTGAAAGATACTTATGTGATATCTCCTTCTTTTTAATCTGTACGTATTCTGTACGTATGGTCTCTATTTTTTTTATTAATCTATATATGAGATAAGAAATGCGATCGTTGTAGAATAACTTCACGTTTGTTTTTGTTTAAAGTTTAAATATTTTAAAATGCTACAAAAAATAAATAAAAAGCACAGAAAAAATAAAACTGTAACTTACGTCTTCTTCTACATCTGGAATTATCAGCTGATGGAAATTCGCCATTTTACGTAGTTATCGCTAAATATAAGTGATTTTGTTGAACGAACACTTCTTACGATTGCTTTGATGTAAGTTATAAATTAGATCGTTTGACACGCGCTACGCATGTACTTATCATCACGATAGCGATGATGTTGTCTTTAGATAAATGTTCGGGATAGATAATACGTAATATTCCAGTATATTATATCGTATAACTCAATGTTTTTTCCTTATTAATAACATACTTCTGGAAAAGATGTAAATTAAAATATTGTAGTAATATATTAAAATTAATATTATGTAGTAATAAAAGAAGCATTTAAACTGAAGAAAAATAAATTAATTTGAAAGAAATGACAGGAAAAATTGCTTGTAAATTCTGTATTGTAAAACTGAAACTTATATTATGATTTTAGATAATTTTGTCGTTCAATATGGTTGTTGTTCATGCGCGTCTGGCCGCCAGCGCTGGACTCGTTGCGCCGGCGCACACGGGACATTTTAATAATTACAAGCCATCGGGAAATGTAACAGCCAGTATTTTGAGACCATTACTTATTTTAAATTAAAGAAAAGAACAGTGAAATGTGCTCTCTCAGAGATAATAGATAAAATAAATGTGATTGCTTCGGAGTGTAGTCTTTTTAAAGGATGTCTATTTTATGACGACTTACTGGTTCAGTGGTAAAGCTACTATTTTCGAAAACACTGGTTGTGGTGGCTCATTTTTTGCAATATTAGATTAAATCAAAAAATTTTTTTTATGGGATAAGAGGGCAAACGAGCAAGCGTGTCGCCTGATGGGAAGCAATCAACGCCGCCCATGGACAACCGCGACATCGCAGGAGTCGCGGAAGCGTTGCCGACCTTTTAGGTATGTATAGGCTTGTTTTTTGAAGGTTCCAATGTCGTAGCGGTTCGGAAAAAACTGCCGAGGGTAGCTGATTCCACAAACTGATGGTGCGTGGAAAGAAGTTACGGGAGAAACGCACCGTACTCGATCGCCACTCATCCAAATGGTGGGGATGAAATTTTTCTTTACGGCGAGTTGTGCGGTTAAAATTATAATGATTTATAAAAACAAACATTATCACAAAATGACTCATTTATTTTTAAATAAAATTGACATACAAATGAACATTTTTGATGAAATTTCTTAAAGGAAACAATTGTTTTTAAAAACCTCTAAAGTGGACTTTTTTATGAACATAGGTACTTATCATGACCCGACATTAATTACGAAATATATAAGTGCTATAAAACCAAAATATGTAAATATGTACAACCTAATCTAAATATGAGTTAGGTAATATTTAAAATTAGGTAATCAGTCTGCTACAATAGTTTTTGGTCATAAATTGTACGGTGGGCCATCTCAGGCTTAGCAAACTTTAATCTATTTATAAAACTAAAATCTCTAACTAAAATCAATAAAGAATATTTCTGTACCGTTATTTTAACAATCAATTTTGGTAAAAACAAGATTTTTTTATATATATTGTCAAACTAACTTAAGTCTTTATAGGCTCTTAGTTACATTGTGAACATCAGAATTCTTGTATGTTGTGTTAGTAAGCCTAACAGATTTTTCGTGGTACCATAAAAAACAACCAATGCATTGTCACATATCTGCCTCTCGTTCAGCTTTACAAGCTTAGCACTCTTCTCTTAATCATCTTAATCATCTTTTAGCCTTTTTTTCTTTTGTTCTTATATCTATTTTTCTTTTTTGTTTCTTTTACTCTCTTTTCTTTTAGCTTTCTTGTCCGCTTCCCACCTTCTTTATATTTGTCATTTGTTCGTCAATTTGTTGACGAACCAATCAAGTAGTCCCTGTGAAAAAAAATAATTCTCTATATAGTTTACCGGTTTTAAACAATATTTCCGTATTATCTGTTTAATTCTTATTTTATGGATTCTTTCCTAATGATGTCGCCAAATTATTTTAGTGCGCAACACGTGACTAAAGAAAATAATCTTTCTCGGATTTATACCTCCCTAAGACTTTATGTTAAAGGAATAACTCACAGGGTTTTTAATTTTAAGATTTTTAACTCCCCTTTAAATTTTAAGATTTGTATTTTATAATTTTTTGGAGAACTAAAACTAAATATAATTGTCTAAACTTACATATACATATGTACGTTCCGACGTAACTTACTGTATCCACATAAAAATAGCAGAATAAGTGATTATAAGTTATTATATATAGTAGGTATATCCCTGCTATTGTTATAGAATATATCTATCTCTTAAATCTCCCCGTAAAGTTCGTTGAGTAAAGTGCTGGCCGGAGAAGAAGGAAGAAATACAAGAGTTAGCATGATTAAATATCAAAAGTGTTATATGTACTCTATAAACTTTTTTATAGTTAACGATAAGCAAGGTGTGTTAAAACAAAACAAGCGGTCAGTTTAATTTAAATCCGAGCTCGTAGTTTTTGCACCCCCAACCGCATTCTCACAGCGGCGAGACTTGATGCACTTCACTTCTGATTGGATCATTACCGAGTTCATCATACCCCGTGCCACGGATCCTCGGGCCACGACAGGGACGGACATATGCGATTGGCTGCGCCCGAAGAGCGGGATAAACAACACAAGCACATCGCACAGGAATTATTTCATATCATGATTATTGGAACTTTATTGCACTCCGTAACTAACAATTGACATTAGGAAATGCAATTTCATATTGATTTCGTAATTCTCGAACGTCGTTTATTTTTATCAATGCAGCAAATCTTTCTATGATTTGCGGCTAACCATCTTGAGTTATGTTAGTTTTGTTGCGGCATCGGGTTCCATGAAAATGTCATTAAAAGTTCAATAGGGGATTAAGCCGGTTTAAATTTTCACGTACAGCCGCAGGAAATCGGTTTAGTTTCACAAAGGGTGGGAATAAACCGACAAATTATTTTTTCGTTGAAATATAAACCGCTAAACAGGCAATTACACCGTTACAGATGGAGGCATTAAGTTATCAAAAATTATTATTTTTCACACCGGCCGGAAGGTGTCGTTCGATCACGTCCTACGACCACAACATAACGCTTGCCGATCACCACTCATTTCGGTTCTTTTCTAAAAACTTATAATTTTTGGTAGTCTTCTTATGTAAGAAAATAAACAAAAAAAAACTCTACATGTTATACCTATATTTGTAGATAACACACAAGTATATTTGGGATGGCGGAGCACTGTGGACACCCTCTGCTCCACATGGGGGACATAGGAACATAAATCAGGTAAAACTAAGTCATATTATTTATAGTTAATACATGGTTTTTTTATGGAAGAGTCATGGCTTTGTTGGGAAATATATGAATAATGAGAAGGAAAAAAGGAACTTTTAGGAGAGAAAGAGGAAGAGGAAAAGAAGGGAGAAGGAGTGAGGCCTCGGGTTCTCTGCACTTACCGTAAGAAACAGAAAAATGCTACTATTAAAGCCAGCCAGTATTCGTACTGTAACATGTTTCCTTCACTATTTATTATGAGTTAATTGATAAATTTAAGAATACAATTATTATCAGCATCAATATAGCCATAACAGACAACTGCTGGACATTGGTGTCCCACAAAATTAAGTGTTGCTGTACCTTGGCGCTTGGTGGGGAAAATGGGGATCGCAGATGGTTTTTATTGTAAGACATATGCTACTGTTTATCTACTGGGGTTTACTCTCAAAGTCGGGTTGTGTAGATAGAGGGGGGGGGGAGTGAACTCTACGCCGGAAACCATACTTTATTGAAATTGTTTTCAAATGTTAAAATGAAATATAGATGATGACGTTCATGCTGATACGTGGGAATGATATGAAATATAGGAAATAATATAAAATATTATATAGAAGCATCACTAACTACTGTACAAGAACGCTTAAGTAGGCTTACTCACAATCCAAGAGGAAAATATCATCACAAAGACTTCGTTTTGGTTTAGAAATGAACATTATAAAAATGCGATTGTGTCGAAGAATAGCTTCGTAAGCTAAGTATCTAGTTTTATATCTAAAGAATATTAAAAAATCCTAGAGGATACTTCCATCGGTTTAAATCCCGAAGAGTTAAGGTAATGAAGCGTTAATTAGACGTTAGTTAATTCGTTAATGAGGGGAATTAGGATGCCCTCATTTGGCTCACTGGCGAACCTATTGCTTTCGGAGTGCATGGTCGCAGGTTTTTTTCCCTATTAAATTCGTTTGCGAAAAATTACAAAGTTGATGCACTCGCGGAAATAGCATATAAAAAAGCGAGCAAATTTTAATCTAGCCAGTGAACATTACCGTGTAGTTCGAAATGAATTAAACGTAATTCGAATAATCGGTACTCGAGTGATGCGATGCAACAAAACAAAGGGATAACTTTGCGGCCGCATCGTCGAGGGAGCGTAAGATTTCAATTTGGGACGTGATGATCCGAGTTTACATTTACTTCAACATTAACAGTCATCAAGTCGATTATAATACTACAACATGAGATTAAACGGTTTTGCGGGATTTAAGGTCATCTGATAATTAGTCTCAAAGTGGAAATTGGAACTGATTGACTTTTATTTATAAAGGCACCTCAGTAGAGTTTTAGACAATTAATGTCGTTTTGGAATAACGATGGCAAATGCGAGGACTTATAGGATTGTATAATTAAAGCAGAAATTAAGTGCTTACGATTTTAGGTCATGGGTCCCATTCAACCATTGTACTTTTGATGTGAACCATATTTCCTTATCACTAACACTATTATCTTAGTGATTTCAACTAAGCTAATAGTGTTTGTAAAAAATATTCTTGTTAACCATTCCGGTTAACAAGACTTCTAGCAATATCAAAATATTATGATATATGGAAACTATCCTGTAATTAAAATACAAAGGAAAAAGTTACGTTGTTTTTCTGCAGACATTTTTAAGCATCCAATAAAAAGTTTAATACAGAATAAATATTTATAAATAAATGATTACGTTAAAATAACGTGGTATAAATGTGAATAAAAATGATGTCATAGTTCAGAAAGTTATAAGTTTTTTTTATCGCAGATCAGGCAAACGAGCGTGCAAGTCATCTGGTGGTGATCACCGCCGCCCATACATATCCGCAATGCCGGAGGTATCGCAGATGCGTTGCCGGCCTTTAGTTAGGTTTAACTTTGAAAGAACGCCAGTTAACTGTGTTTGAATGGTAATTGCATGATTATAATTTAACATCTCAGATAAACGTGGCATCATCAAACCAATCATGATTTAGATAACAACAATATATCATAGCTTCTGTGATAAAGTCTTTACTCACAATATTTTGCCAAATAATTCGAAAAATAATTCTAGTTTACACTCGCAATTGGCTCAGTGATGAAGTTACCATTTTCAGAGTTAATAGTTTGAATCCTGCATCGGAATAAATGTGTGTATGGCTTACAGGTCACGTGTCCTAGGGTCCTACCAATTTGTCCTGGACAGGTGGGCAGGGCACCAGGCTAATCTAGGGAGGCCAGCAGTGGGGTTTTTTCACCTTAGTTGGGATATTAAAATATTTAATAATATTATATTAATAGCATTGCTAACCATAAAAAAATAAAAATAAAAATTGAGTTTATGGTCAGAGCTTATTCTATGGAAAGTAATGAGTGCAAGTCATATGTTATAACTTAAGTTGAAGCGCAACAACTGTGGACAGGCAGGTACATCAGGATGGAAATTATATTAAATTTCACAATAGCCTTTGTATATTTTTATGAGTACAGGATTACCAATCCTAACAAGTAAGATATAAAGCTTATTTTTGTCAACGATATCTAGTTTTTATGGTGTATTAAAATATGTGGTCCGGCCAGAGGTGTTCGTTAGGTAGTTTCATAATTAAAAAACAAAATTACCTCTTACATTCTGCAGTGTTGAAAATTCTTATGAGATGTGCTTGAATAATGTGCTGGTATATGTCATTGGTATTTTAAGTTATAGAATGAGTTGTTTTATTTTCATACGGGCATAAATATTTAACTGTATACAGGCTGATCTTATAATAATGAATAATATAATAATAAAATGGTTTATTCTTATACATTCATACTACTAGGACTCCCTATGTCGTGGATTGTCCTAATAAATACATTAATGATAAGAAAACGTCCAGACTCAATAAATACTTGTAACTCACAACCTTTTGCCCGGAAAGTGAATATTTCGGTATTGAACCTTTTGAATCGATGAGAAAAATTATACTAAAAATTTTAGATATATTATACATATTTACCTACTTTTTCATGTACGGGATAGCGTTGTCGGTCCTTTGTTGGCGCTTTACAATTTCATTTATAGCGATAAGTACTTGACGATGGGAATCTATTTATTTTTATTATTTAAATAATCCCGAAACGAAAAAGATACCTTGACCAACTTCCTGAACTTTTTAAGAAAGGCCAAGAGTACCCTCAACCGGCAAGCTTGCATGAGGAGAATAATAAGTGTGGAGGTAGCAAGGGATACTTCCCTAGATCGTAGCAGATGGAGATCTGTGGTCTCTGCCTACCCCTACACGGAAGACAGGCGTAAAGATATGTATGATATGTATGTATGTATGTAAGTAATCCCTATATATATACGGCTTAGGCAGAAAAATATGCCTAAGTGGTAGGTTTGAAAAATAAAAATATTACACTAAAAATCAGAAGATAGTTCGTTTGAAATCGCTCAATGAAGGGCCTCGCTGTTTCCTTAGAAATGGATATTACCCCAAATTTAATTATCAAAGGTAAACTGGAGCAAAAATTATTTCGAAAAGCAAAGCAAGTCATTTGATTTTTTTAATTTTCTGATTAAAACATATTTGTTTTTGTCTAAGATAATGAGTGCATTTCTCTTTACTTAATGATTTTTAATATTAGGCACTTGTAAGTGCAATAATCTCAGAGCATATTTCCATCTCAACTCCATTTAGATTACAAGAACAAATTGCAGCGCAAGCTCGCTGCATCATCGGCGAAATAATTAAGGCTCTTATAATTACCGGCGTCGGTGCTTAAAATGTAAATGTTGTCGCCCGCAGTGTGTTCGGCATGTAATGTATGCGAATTGGGAACAGATAAGGGCATGAGATTTACACCTCGACGTGACAGGTCCCGAGACTTTACTGTTCGTTGGCCGACAAAGTTTAAGTTTTTGTGTGACTTTACCTAACGATGCCATGGCACAAATCTAAATAAGTTAATAGAAATGGTTAAAATGGGTGCCTTTATCAAGTGTAGACCACCAGCACACAATTATTTACATATATGTATCGTTATTTAGTTGTATTCTAATATTTACTGTTTTTTTTTTGGAATTTAATTGCAAAAATATTTTCAGAACTACAAAATATCATTGTCTTTACGCATTTAAGGTGAAATATTTATAATTTAAAAAACAAATAAATAAAGAACATTTGTTCTATTGGTGGGAATTTCGTCATTTGCATGCAGGTATTTTTTCGCGTACAACCAGTGTTCTTTCTGTAAGTGACTGGTAAATTTATCAACGTGTCATTAGACTTCAACACGTAAACTACCTGATTTAGTGGTCTTGATAGTTTTTTTATTTTTCCTTTAAAATATTATATAATTAGAAAAACCGTTCAAAGTGCTCAAAAATGTACACATTTTTAATAAGTTATTCGTGTATATTTTTTACAGCCCACTTTTGTTTCACTGCTTGATATATTAACATTAACTCACCGTGACCATGTCCATGATATTAACCCTCAATGATATAAATAAACATATACATCCTTGTAGGCCTTAGGGGATAAGGAAATTTTGATCCTGCAACCACTGACTACGGAGGCAGTACTTTGTCACTGAGCAATTAGGTTGTCATTTGTGTATAGGTAGGTATATTTTATTTTAATTTTAAATCTGTAAAAATGTTTTGAAATGCAAGTTATATTGTATATTAATTATCATTCATATCAGTCATTACTTTACTTCTTGTAACTCATTCTAATTAACATAATATTTGTGTTAGTAAAAATATAGTTCACGTTAAAAGTTCAATGCTAGGTATTAGTGAACCTACAACATTAGCTTATAAGTGTAATCCCTAACTAATTAGGCCACTGGCGCTTTTTTATTTTTTTTATATTTTCTCCCGCAGGGGTTGGCAGAGACCACAGAGCTCCATCCGCTACCATTCATCGCAGCGAAACGGCTCTCCATTGGTCGCTTCTCGCCCTCGTGAGAATCAGGACGTGACGGGTCGCGAACCACGTCGCAAAATATACCTAATTTGTAATTTAATATACAAATTAGGTATATTAAATTCGTCTTAGTGAATTCCACGAGCCACAAGGGAGGATGGAGGTCAGCCCCAGCAGAGCCCTGCATGCTGAGGTAAGGCACCATAGTACCCGGGGGAGCCCGATCCCGGGACGGTCGGCACGCTTGCGACTAAGCTCGCCCTTAGCCACGCATCCATTGGCACTGCAGACCGTGGATTGGCGGAGAGGAAGGGAAAGGATAGACAAGAAAGTATAGGGCAGGAAAGGAAATGCGGATTGGGGAGGTTACCAGTCTCCGAATAAATATTTATAAATCCATACATATATTTATTCCGATGCGGGAATCGAATCCGTGACCATTGACTCCGCGGGCGTAGCTTTTTTACAATACAGTAAGTAATATTCGTTATTAGAAAACTCTTGATCTTTTAATCCCATTATAATTTTTTATTAAGAATTACTGATCTAAAAAAATATTTTTTCCAAATTTCGCTGCGAAATGCAACTGTCAAATTGGTTGACAGAATTTTAACGAAGCGAGACGGTAAAAACGTTACTTTACACGTCAGGAACCTTCTATCAATGTTAGAATTTTGTGATGCATTTTTTTGAACTGCGAATTGGATACTGAAATCTAAATAATAAAATTGCGCTACACTAAACCGAGTGTCATTGCATAAAAATTAGTAATTTGATAGTGGCATTGAGGGTGCTCTGAGGGTGTGGAAAATAAACTAAAGTATAGAATATTTATAAACTAAAGAAAATATAGTGTTGAATTTAAAGTTATTTTACATTTATAATATATGTAGGTACATAGGTGATATTACGAATATAAAATTCACATACATATATTATGAAAGAAAACTTAATAGACTTAGTGACGAAGTTGCAGCTTTTGGAATTAATTGGCGTGGGTTCGATTAACGAATCGGGATAAATTTGAATATGAATAACATATGTATGAGTTTGATTCAGAGTTTGGGTATTCCGCAAATCCTATTGTGGGATACCCTTGGGTAAGTTTGGTGTGTTAACGTCCATTTCTCCAATAATAGGAGAGACCCTGTTATCAACAGTGGTACGTATATGAGCTGCAAAATATATTACAAATAAGTTATAATATATGGTATTTGTAACATATAATAATTTATAATTTTCTTCTGTATTTCAGTTTCTTTTTTAATTAAGTTTCCAATATATAATAAACACTCTCAAGTATATAGAAATATACAAAACTATGGTAAATGTAAGAGAGAAAAAATATTAAGTATTAAAATTTAGAAAATTTAAATAGTTAATTAGTTTGAATGTAATGTCAGAAATAGTTCCGTATAGCCCAAAAATGACGTTTTAATTAGACTTACTAATGAAGCTGTTTTTGCCAAGGCAAATTAATATATATTCATACGTACACGTCGTTTAAAATAATTGCATTTTAGTGGTCAGTGGAGTAAACTCATTTAATATCGAGTGAATAGCCGAGTAAGACATTCTTACTTAAGATTAATGTGATTTGTAGTTAACAAATGCATATTTAAAGTTTTTTTTTAAAATTTTCATGTTCAATATAATGTTTTTGTGTTTTCCTCCCTCATGACAGCATTTTCACGGAGTAAACAACAAAAACCAAAAGATTCTGTTTGTAGACCTGGAGCTTTCGTGATTTAATACAAATTATTATTATAGGACATAAATAACGTTGTAACAGGGGGAGCTAGCAGAAGGTTCTTAATAAGTAATAAAAGGGTCATCTTTCATGGCCGGAGGCGAGCTAAGAGGAATTAACTCGCGTGAACACATGGTGTTGTAATACTGACCCAGGGACACCCAGTTGCGTGATATAAAAGTAATAATTATAAGTTGTATAAATACCGAATGAATTTATTAAGCAAAAATAGATTGTTTTGCTTAAATTCATTTGTTTTTTTTTAATTTTATTATGAACTTAAAATACGTGGGACTTAAAATAAATAAAGTTAACAAAATACTTTTTTAAATACACTTAGAGATAAAAGTGGATGGGTAGCAGAGTAGGTATATCTGATTAATAAAAACTAATATGTCATCCCCAATTCTCTCGTCAAGTGTAGTAGAGCTATGGTAGCATTGATAAATAAGCTCGACTGGAGAAATACCGTAACATAACCATAACATAAAAATCGGCATCAAGTGGTAGAATTTCAACTGCCAATGAACAAACTACGGGAAATTCAATATTAAGTTTGGGGGAACGAATAGTTACCTGTAGTGGACAGTCAAAAGTTTTACTTAGCTAAGATCCGCGACAAGCAAAACAATAACAGAAAATTAATAATGTGTGCTTTCCTGCTGGATGAAGTGGATTTATTTGGAACTTAAACCAAAAACTTACCTCCACCCACCAACCACTATACACAACACCAAACACACACTACCACTTTTCCACCTTGTAAACGACACGTGACTCTACTGACACGAGGCATCTTCGGGTATAGTAGACTCAGACTTAGACACAGCAGGAAAACACACATTATTAATTTTCTTTTATTGTTTGCTTGTCGCGGATCTTTTGACTGTCCACCTAACCCACTTATTATGTTCACATTAATTATAAACTTTGTACAAAGCTTTATATTTCAATTGTCGACAGTAAACAAATTTATACAGACATCACGTTGTAGGGACAAAAAAGCTTGTAATATTAATATTACAGGTGCGTAGAGTTGCCTTAACATGGTTGTTTATTATCGGCGCAATTCATTCATCGCTTTATTAGCGGGGCGCGTGTGAGGAATATCTAGGGGCTGCGGCTAGTATTGCGGAGGCCAGACAATTATTTATACGTCTAATATCTTCTAACCCTTTTTATATACAATTTAATTATCTTGTTACTGCAATGTATATCGATTTATGATGGTTTTAATCCACAACCACCTTTTTTTGGAAGATAATTTGCTAGCAACAAGCCCGTGCTAAGACATACCGATTTGGTCATTTTTCAATTTGGCCTTACCCTGTACAAAACCAATATCTTTGTCTGTTTTCTTTGAATTTAAATTGAATAATGTTTATTTTAATATACTTTAATAATATTTCCTATTGTTATTTACAGAAAAGGTAAATGTAAATTAGAAATCGGGTGATCATTTGATGATAAGGAATCTTCAACGTCCGTTGACATGTAAAACATGAGAAAGTGAGGGAAGGGATATTCCCTTTAATTATTCTTCATTATAAAATCTAAGGGATAATTTGTTTTGAATGCCTATCGAAAGAAGCGAAGGAACCCCTCAGATGGCAGTTTCCTGTGAGTGTGATGTACTTCCCCGGTACAAACTTGAAACTGTTCAATTCATACAACACAAAGATTATAAATACATAAATAAAATAATAAAATAAATGAGCAAAACTCCCATCCTAATAAGTTACCTCGTACGCTGAACTTAACCTGCTTGTTAAAGTATTGTTTTTTTCATATTCAAAGATCTAAATTTCAATAATACTGTAGCACTTTATGCAACATGTAAATAATATTAACATTCAAACTCTTATAGAAATAGCGTGCCACTTGAGACGGGTCTAGTGTATAAAGTAATCCGCGACTCGGCAAAGCCACAGAACTCCGCAATCCGAAAACCTCTCACTACTGCGATATCAAATTCAACTTGTATTAAGCCCTCTCTGAAATAATTTTGATAGCTTCAAAGCTGAAAGGGTTGGCGGGAGAGCGCCGCACCGCTCACCGCATGGCCTCGCATTACACAGTACTAATCGGCAGAGTGCCGACGCTCTTAATATCGCTTTTACGCATATTTATCGAACCGTAAATAACAACTCTATGAAAAATATAAATGTTCTCTTTTTTCTATCGCTTTCCGAGTTTCGATTTTTTTTCATAGAGTCAAAAGCTTGAACAGACCACTTTCGCATTATGGAATTGCCAAAACTCCATTTCGATTCGTGTATTCGTAGGGCTTATATTTGATTATATTTATTTGAAAATGGACTTTATTTTATTACATAAAAGCTCATTTTTCTTTTATATATATATTTCGTTAGTCTTTTAGCATGTTAAGTTAACAGTGAGCGTAGAAATGAGATATTTTGGCAGTATTACGCAAATTGGATAGCTTTCAACACTCAACGGAGTAGGTTCCGAACTTTCGCGGGGAGAATTGAATTAAAAATATCATAAGACGTAAATATGTATGCGAAGCGTAATGATGTTGCTCTGCAGTGCCTCGGAGATGGTGCACTTGAAAACAACCTTTAGACGACGCAGCTGGAACATCTCAATTGCATGTGCTTAATATTGAATACTTTCATGAAATTCTCAATGCAGTGGAGGTTTATTAAAATATTTAGTAACTTGCTGCACTTCTGAAGTGGACGTTTGATAAGAGCAAAGAGTGTTTGTAAGATTAAATTTTTTTTTAATGTTTTTGCAATCTCTACTGTGTCGTAGATGTCCACAGGCAACGTTGATTGCTTTCCATCAAGTCTTGCGAGTTTGTTTTCCTATCCCATAAAATATTTTACCTTCATTGGTTTGGGGTTGGACTTATAATATAATTAGTCATTGTTTTGATTCTACCTTCCACTCGGTTATTGAAGTAAGTCATTTTTGCCCTCCCTTTTCGATATCTTTCGAAGCAGAGGTACAATATCACTCCTCTTAAATATCCTTCAGTCATTATTAACCACTACTACTATTACCAATAATAATAATAATAATAATAATTCTTTATTTGCATAATGTGAGATGAAAAAAGACATTTAAAAGCTCCATCACATTACACTTATGGCGTACAAATTTCATTAATTATTTACCTATAATGTTAACTCTACATAAACTATATACACGCATAGACACATAGAGATCTAAATACATAATTCGCTTATGGTTACAAAGCATAAACTTATTAATAAACTATTGTGAAGGTATGTATTCCATCGTTACAGCGGAATTGGGCAACGAGGTGTGACGTCGAGGGTCAAGAGAGGGATGCATCTTAACCCGTAGCGCCACATGCATAAATTCGACGTGTGACAAAATAATATAATAATAAGTTGGGTCTCCGGAACTCAGTCACTCACCGTACGAAGCGCGGTGGCTAAGCTACCACTCAGACACCGGTTTTCTGCGGGAGTGTGGGACTTCCCCTGGCAAGTCAGCCCATTCATGCTACAGACAAATATTATGCCATTGTTGACAAAGTATTCCTCTGCAGAGTGGCTCTACCACTATCGTTTGCCTATTTCTCTCGTAACAAAAATGATGTATGAACTAACACATAAAAATTCATCATGAATTAACTAAACTAATACATACAAATCATGAATTATGAAATAAACATCTTTACTAACAATTTCTGTCAACAAATGTTTTATATATACTAACATGTACCAACATTTTATTTTTGTTATAAATTTTTGAAGTATTCATGCAATAAAAAAGGGAACACTTGGAAAATTGTTTCACTAATCGTTCTCATTCAATCTCGTTGATGGTCGCTGATGATCCACTTTAGGAGATTAATATTGTAATTATCTTAATGACCTCATTTCCATACCAGATAGTACGGTTCACCGAAGTATTTTGTAACTAGCGTAAAATTATTTTATGGAACAATGTAAAAGTTTTTATAGCAAATCGATCAAATCAGATAACTTTTTTATTTTAGCCCCGAGTCTTCAAATGTAATTTCAAACATTTGTTTAATCATAATGGATTTACTTTCTTTGAACTTTTTGCGATTTCTTTAGCTAATCGATTTCGTAAATTAGTTGTTTGTACCAGTAATATCATAATGATTTAATATCATAGGTGTATTCCAACTACTATTGCGAATGATGCGAACTATTTTTAACACAATCTTTAAGGTTAAATAATCCTAACAATTTTAATAGGATTGCTAGTCTTCTTTTTTACAAAATTATAAATTGTGATGATCTTTCATTTTTATATAATTTGAACACTTTTTAGGGCTATCATTACATTATATCACAAGATCTATAACCAGAAAAAAAATTGTCGTATGTGGTAATTTAAAAGATAAATCTACAACTTTTTTATAGTTTGGTAATGCTTCTGCAATACCTCTGGTATTGGAGATGTCTAAGGTGGTGTTATTGTTTCCATTAGGCGGCGCGCTTACTCGATTGCCTTTTGATTCTATATAAACGAAAAGAAAGCATACTTATTACATATTAAAATGTATTTTAAAATTTGTTTTACTTCTATTTAAGTGGTTGTTTAAAGTTTTATGTATATTATTGAACTTGATTTACGCTGTGCATTAGATGAAAAACTAAAAAAATACAATAATCACCAGGAAAAGGACCTCGGCAATTTTTGATAATTACATATAACCAACCTAAAATTACCCGATCGGACTACTTGAGCGTGGGATGAAGACACACATACGTAAATAATTGTTTCTTATTAAAATGGACGCTAATCTTTTTTCGGAGCAGAATCCGACGAAGGTACCATCGCATTATGCTTAAGAATCGACAGCTATAATTTGGGTTCAATCAAGATTTAATTGTTTTAATGAGGCTACATGCGTGAATGGCCGGCCCAATTATTGTTTATTTTTAATCGCCTCAAGTGGTTTTTATGTTCGCAACCAGGCACGCACGAGGCCGCGGGCGGTCATTTTCATTATTTTAATAATGTAAACTTCCAATAATAATTTACAGTGATTTGGGGTTAAACACGTTAAGAGATATTTATGAATTCCTCCAGAGATCAGAAACTTAGTTAGCTCTGTAATTTGACCCTGAATGTATGGCCCTTTTATTCTTTTCGTTCCAGTCGATGGGCACTAAAAATTAACATATGCATAATTGTGAACATCAACTAATCATCTTGAGACATTAAAATAACACGTTTCGGTACTTGACATTTGCTATAGTTAATTAAGTCTTTAAGACATCTTGATAATTTGATAATGGTAGTGGTAGAACTACGCTGCAGATGAATACTTTGTTAAGAATGGCATATTATTTATCTGTAGCATGAATGGGCCGACTCGCTCGTGGAAGTACCACACTTCCGCAGAAAATCAGCGTCTGAGTGGTGGCTTGGCTATCGCCCATTGTTCGGTGAGCGGTTGAGTTCCGGCGGCCTAATAATGAAACTTGCTTTAAAGGCCTACAATGCGTGCAATGAAAAAAAAATGCAAAAGGTCTGCGTCTGGCGTCCAGAACCGGATAATTTCCGTAAAGAAAAGTTTTATCCCCACTAGCCCGGATGGGTGCGGCGCCGGATTTTGCATTATGGTGCGCTTCTACCGAAACTTATTTCCACGCCACCACCATTCTGTGGAACAGACTACCTTCGGCGATATTTCCGCACATATCTTAAAGACCGGAAACGCTATTGAGACGCTTCCGTGTGGTCAGCCATGGTCGTGTCTATGGGCGGCTTTGATTGCTTTACTTCAGGCGACACGTTTGCCCGTTTGCTTTCCTATACCATAAAAATATCATCATTTACGACAATGCGACATTGATTGCATTCCTTTAAGTGACATGTTTGTTTGTTTGCCTTCTTATCCAAAAAAAAAACGAATCGAATCGAATTTATAAATTTATAATCGCTTTCAGAAATTGTTAGTCATAACTTACATAAAGGTTAATGAGTGTGTACTTTCATTCTTTGACTTACAAATTGACAAGCAAACATTCCTCAAGTCTAGTTTGTACTCATAGAGCGAGCGAATGAGCGTGGGAGTGACGAGACAAGATACCTAAGTTGTTCTCGCTAATTGCCCTTCTGAATTGTTTGCCTTGTCTTAGTAATTGAAGGTTATTCTTATCCAAATTTAATGAACATTTTAAAGGAAGACTAGCAATGTTTTTTTATATTATTGCAGTTCTTGTTAGTCATTGCATCTAAGCTAATAATGCTTGTGCTAGTCCAATGGAGGACACGAACTTACGACCTCAGATCAGAGTAAGGATCAGGCTGCTAGAACATGCTTAATATTATTTTACAATTTTTCTAATATTGTTTTTCAAATTAAGGAAATTTAATGTATGATATGTATAGGGCACCGGAGAATCTTACTTTAGTTTGCCAATTATCTTCAATCTGTATTAAATAATTATTATATATTATACGTATTATTTTCTTTATTAGAGCCAATATTGTCAATTATATTTTTATATTATATAATTAAATTAAATATAGCAATATTAAATCAAATGATGAAAATCATTATAATGAACAGCTTGCGGACCAAGACCCGTCACCTGGTATGTTCTTCGGTTTCACGCATCTAGTTTCTCTGAGGTGACAATGAAGGACTCTAATTCTCATACTAGTTTTCCAGTTCCACGTTTGTGGGAAATAAGGCGCTTCCCTAGCTATACAGGTATGCTTAATATTGCTTAGTATTGTATAACATGTATTAGTCAAAAAATCGTTTGAAAAACAATGTGTTTTAAACATCTTTATAAAGCAAGACTGTTGACGACAGTTGTGCTGAATTGGCTGGCAACCTTCGCAACATTCGCAAGTCGGATCGGCACTTTTAGAAGAAGATAAAGCAAGAGGACGCAATCAACAGGTTACTTTCGACTGTGTGAAGTTTTACTGATTGTTACCCAATGTGTGTGCATACGTTACAGTGCTAATTGGACAACTTATCGCCACCTGGGTTAATTGTTATCAATTACACGGTAATTGTGACTTATGAATTATTCAATGTAGTTATACAAAATCGTCGTCAATCGTTCACACGTTGAGATACATTACCGATGCGGCAGGCAAGCAACTGCCGCCGGCGGTGGTTTTAGGGTGGCCAGCTTCAAATAAAAATTCCAATATTTTATATAAAAAGAAGACTAACAATGTTTTGATTTTATAAGAATTCTTATTAATATTTCTAAGTAAGCTAATAATGCGTGTGTAAAATGTTGGTTCGCATAAATAGTCTAATGATAGAATCGAACCTCATGGGTTCGATTCTATCATTGGAGATCCTTAGATCGTAAGCGCAACCCTTGCCTATTGAGTTTATGCTATATATAAAATATTGTATGTACTAGTTATATCTCTTACTGATTTTACGTAGCGGCAGTAAGAAGAATTATCTTGACATTAAAAAATAAACGAGTTTTTTTTAAGATCAGGGCGTATTTAAAGTTTTCTTTACAGTGTTGATTTTACATATTACATAGTGATTAGTTATCTGTCTTTACTATTAAATCGAGCTAGATAACTGTTGAGTATGTCCTTGTTTCTGGAGGAATGGACATTAATCCAACATGTTTGTACATTGGTGAGACGTTCATTCACACTCGGAATAAATACCTGTGTCTGTAAATGTATTTATTTAGATGTGGGAAAGAACGGGTTGACGTGGCCTGAAGTGAAGCGCGTCGCACAAGATCGATCGCAATGGAGAAGCACTGTGGAGGCCCTCTGTCCCACCTCGGGGATATAGGACCATAAAGAAGGGAAAGAAACTTGCTACTTCTCGTATGCTACTTTGTGTTTTTTTGGCAGAAAATCGGCGTTAAATGGTAGTTTAGCTACCGCGCTTCATCCGGTGAGTGATTGAGTTCCGGAGACCCAACTCCCTCCGCTCCCATCCATGCACCACCATTCTGTGGAACCAGTTATCTTCAGCGGTATTTCCGATTCGAGATACTATGTTGGATGGAACCTTTAAAAAACAAAACTACACTTATATCCAAGGCCGGCAACGCATTTGCAATGCCTAGGGTGTTGTAAATGTCTGTGGATGGCGTTGGTTTCTTTCCATCAGGCGACACGCTTGCTCGTTTGTCGCCTAATCCCATAAAATAAAGGTTGTGTCTAGAAACAGTGACTTTATCACAGCGAGATTGTCACCGTTTAAAAAACAAATAATTTTATTAATAATATATTTTTAAGGGAGGCTTGCATGTTGTTGGGAACCCTACAGTACTCGCGGCGCTACGTCCGTATCACGTTATCTTATTGCTGGTGTCAGACGAGGGACAAATGCGATGAGTCAGTGTTATTAGATTGCATGTATTATGGATAATTTGGCAAATATAAATTCTTCATTAACTGAGATACTCTCATTATAAATACCACCTACACATTGTTATTATTATTACATCTTATTACATCTGAGAATATATATTATTACATCTGAGAAAGTGGTGTTGTGTGTATAATGCTTCGTATCCACAATATTATTTTTTTGTTGATCTTCGCAAAGTAATTATTCACTGTCCATCTGAATAATGGATTTCCGCAAAATAACGCTGAACTCCAATAATAATCGTAGGTAATGAAGTTAATTTTTGTGGAAAGTTTCCGGTATTTCTTTTTTTAATATTGTCTTTATTTCCATGTGAATTCTTTATTCTATTTGAAATGAAAAATTATGAAAATTATTCATTCTAAATAAAAATACAAATGAATTCAAATTATTTGTCAGTACTACCACTGTTTTATTGACGTGATTAAGTTACAAATCTATTATCGTTATAGATATTTAGTTCATTATCTTTATTTGATGATCAACTGCTTAACATAGGTCTCCACTAAGATACGCCACTAATTTCGGCAATACGCATCCACTTTCCGCCAGGCGTCCTGCACATATAATGTAAATAATATTATATATAGCTATATATAATATTATAGCATACTTACACACACACACACACATATATATATATATATATATATATATATATATATATATATATATATATATATATATATATATATATATATATATATATATATATATATATATATATATATATATATATATATATTATAATTATTGTTTTGTTTTATATTTAAAAAAAGTAAGGGAACTAATTTGATATCATCTAATAATTCTTACAGAGCAAACAGCATTAGAAACAAAATGGGCCATTTCACTAAGAGCGAGCAAACCTCTATTAGGTGCAATTGTAATAGTGACGCCGTGGAAATAAATAAGACTTGGCTCCATTAGAGGAGAGTTAATCTCGATGACGGAACGCATTACTGCCGGCGGTAATGAGTGGAGCGTGAACCTCGCCAGCGAACGATTTACTAACTCCTAAAGGCATATGGAAGTGCTCTGGTTGGATACAGTTTTTTTAGCAAACTTATCTGACATGGCCGTTGTTAGAGTGACGGATTTTAAGTGCGGATTTAATTGCTGTAAAACATTTATTGTATAATTCTTTAAAGCGATTACACCTTAGAGTTTGAACGATATTACGTTTTTCCCTTGTTTTCTTATAGTGTTCTAAGCTCAGATGTCACTTTAGGAAGCCTTCGATCGTTACTAGGCCTTCTTCTGCTGTTGTAATGTGCCTTTCACTCTTTTTAGGACTGCAGATCTGCATTCGTCACCGAATAATTGTCTTTGTCCTCGTTTTCTCCTTGCAAGCTTCTTGCTAGCGATTTTCTTTGGTAATGTTGTAAAAGCCTAACAACTAGGCTAAGAACGCCACGCTACTCAAAAATGAGCCTTTTATTTCTAACAAGCAATATAAAGCTTAGTTGCAGTAGTTAACAAGAATTATATAAATGTTAACAGTAATGTTAGTTTTCAAAATTCAAAAACTAATGTTTTTTGGTAAACAGAATTTTTTCGAAAGGTAAGAAAAACAAATTAGATTAAATTAAGATGCAACAGGAAAAATTCAAGTTTCTATTATAAAATATTCTTCTATTATAAAATATTCTTCTGGTAATGGAATTCATAAAAAAATAATGACGAACGTCAACCCAAAATTGAAAATCTGATAAGCATTATAGTGAAATAGAAAAATCGCTATAAAATGCATTATAGTAATAAATTTAACGCGATTTGTAGGTTTGAAGCTACGCTCTCTTCACCAAGTGTGTGAAGAGTGGCGTCAATCTTGATATCTGGTCACAATTTTTTTAAACTGAGAAATTATAGTTTATAGATCAACCATACCTTTTTCACACTTCGAATGCTAGACTGAGTAAATAGAAGTGTGTATTGTTAAAAACTGTAAAAGATGATTCATGAGTTTTATATAGCGACCTTTTAAGTATCATTGTTTTCGCGGTGTTTTTGAGCAAATTCGTTAGATGTGGTAGTGTACTGCAATTTATTACAGCTCTCGGGCCAAATGATAATGCTACGTTTATCCCCCGGCTGTGATTAGAGAATTTACGAATATTGGCGCATTGTTGCACGCTGCGGTTACGTTGCAGGCAATAAATACGATGCACTGACACCTCAATTTTGAAATCAAGAGGTCTATAAAGTTCGACGAGTGCAATGATAGAAAATTAGCAACGTCCCAGTAAGAGTTGGGGTGAGGTATGGCGCGCCCGGGGCGGTGGCGATCGAACAATGGCGGCGTGTAAGCAGTACACCCAGCGACAAATATCCAGCCAGCCTCAGGCGCAGGTGACAGAGAGGACGATAATCTATTCAACTCATCAGACAAGGACGAAGCTCGTGCAGTCGTGAGATTTTGATTTATCCACTGTAATTATCGAATAATAATCTACTTTGCATCTCTCGTCATGACATTACGATAATTTAGCCCCATTACACGGGATTCTAAGCGGTGACCGTTCGCTAGCCGAGCAGCTATTGATAATAATCGCTCGCGAAGTATAATGGCGTACACCCACGGGTAATTATTGTTGTGTAGTCGTGAGTTCGTGAGCCGGTGGAATGGTGGAATGCATCTCCTTCGGGGGTTGCGCCGTAAACCAACACGGCTCCGCCGGCCGGCCGCTTAAATAACTGATCGCTTTTCCGCGCTAATGATAGTCCGCGACCTCCGCGACGGTCTCGATAAAATAATTACTGGCATTTATAAATATTTGCACTTAGCAGTTATCAGACCAGGTGTTCCTTACATGAGTTGCATGCGTTTCTATATGTTATATCAAAATTAAAAAAAAACTAATAGCTCGGTTGGCAAGGCTTGACCTTACGATCTGAGTTCTTAAATTCGCTTCTATCATTTGGGCTGTTGATGTGACAAATATTTTCTTAGTACGAGCGTTATTAACTTATTTTAGTAGGAATGGATGACAACAACTTTATTATAGTAATACTAAAACAGTCTTTTTTAAACTAAAAAAAAATATACAATAAGGAACGGAATATGCTAAGGATATATATTTAGATTATATACTTAGATTTAAGTAACTGAGTTAGGTCTCAGGTTGTCTCAGGCAGGATCTAATTGTATCTAGCCGCTTTAATACTGTAATGAAATTTAATTGATGCTTTATTTAAAAAGAATAAAATTGAAGTTGAATTTTTCTCCCTCCTTTTTGATGTTAATGTAATCAAATTAAAATATTATAAATATTTGTGATTAAGTGTAAAATTTATGTTTTTAAAACATGCTAGGGTAAATGGTGTAACATTGTTTCATTCATAAAATATTTTTAAATTCGGCTAATATATGCTTGACGTGAAGAGCACTTGTTCCTCATAATAACAATTTATTTTGGAAACAAATGGCCGTTTACGTAAATTCCGCGAACGACAATAAAATGTGTACGACTTGAAACTTCAATATTACAATGAAGTCATTCCTTTGTCTGACAGTGGATCACCCGCCTCAGGGATGTATCGGCGGAATGTACACCAACAAACATACGGAGGTTGCATTGACGTTTGGTCACGGGGAATCGGCGGCCGGTCTCCTCCAATATTAAGGCCCAGTGCAGACAGACGTTAGGAGAGCCTTCGCATACTTTGTACTAAAATAACGTTATGTGTTGATTATATCGTAAACAATGTAAATTGTAAACGCTGGAGATAAACTTAACACGTTTACTGCGCTAAGGGATGTAAAATATCTCTTGTGGGCCTTTCATTAAGCGAGGCGACTAAAACAGTGTTATCTCTCTCTGTGTGGTTGATGCCTAATTTTTGTTTGTATACCATATTGTATACTTGCGAACCCATCTGACGATAAATCAATGACTTTTCTCATGGCATGTATGGGAACGTAATGTTATGAACGTAATTTTAATAAAAAAATTCAGGATATTGATTAGGTATATCTCATATGCATTTAAGTTCGGTTAATAATACATTGATTCAAATGCATTTTCTGTGAATTCTACGAAGATGACGTATTAAACGTATTAAAAGTTCTAATAGAGCCTAGGTATCACTACTTACATTGGTGTTTCTTAACAAAAAGGTTCTTTACTTAACTTGATATGCCTCATAAGTATTTTAAACATGCAAGTTTATGGGATAGGCAGGCAAACGAGCAAGTGGGTCGACTGATAGAAAGCAATCAATCTCGCCCACAGACATCTGCAACATCTTAGGCATTGCAATTGCGTTGCCGGCCTTCGAGAAACTGTATACAAAGTCAATTATGAAGCTGTCTATATTCGTATAATATGTATACTCTATGACTTCTTGTATAGTAGGTGCCATTTCTTATTAATTAATTAGTAGCCAATAGGGTTCCACTTGTAAGTATAAATCTCTTCCAACGAGAAATAACGTAAAATATTAATTTGTAGGATAGGTAGTAATAGGTACTGGTTTTGATGCAGACAATATTATTTTTTCAAGTTGATTTGCGTAGACTCCATCTAAACAATAGATTTCTGCAAAGTTACGCCTATTATCATTAATTATTGTTTTATACGTTTTTTAAACGATATTTCTAAGGTTGTAAAGATGGATGGTGCTTTACCTCAGCATGCAGGGCTCTGCTGGGGCTTACCCCCATCTTCCCTTGCGGCTCGTGGGATTTACTGAGACGAATTTAATATACCTAAATTGTTGAAAATGACGGTGACGTGGTTCGCCACTCGTTACGTCCTGATTCTCACGCGAAAAGCGACTAATGGAGAGCCGTTTCGCTTCGATTATTGGTAGCGGATGGTGCTCTGTTCTCTCTGCCAACCCCTGCGGGTGATAAGCGTGAATATATATATATATAAATATATATATATATATATATATATATATATATATATATATATATATATATATATATATATATATATATATATATATATATATATATATATATATATATATATATATATATATAACATAAACAATGGATTTCCGCAAAGTTACGCCTGTAACCATTAATTATCGTTTTGTACGTTTTTTAAACGATAGTCTTCAAGTTGTGAAGTACCTACGTAGTTTGCATAGGGCCTAATGTTGAGTAGCGGCCGCCGGTCCGCTATCCCTCGTAGCTAATGATTGGCCGGCATTACCTCTCGGCCGCTCCGTGCGATTATTGGATCTAACAGATAATTTTATATCGCATTGTCCTGGAGCGTAAAATTTTCTGTCGTTATTACGGCACGGCGCGCGGCCCGTCCGCCGGTCGTTCCTATCTTTCCATCTCGGCAAAGGGTTCCGATTGGCGAACAAATTAGCAATTAAGCTTGTACAATCATATCAAATTGATTTAGACGTTTATTTCATATTTTTGTATGTGAAGCTATGGACTGCAGTTGTTTTACATGTTTACTATTACGACGTAATACAAAATAATTTGTTAAATTGCATTTCTTTTTAAAGCAGGTACAAAAAAAATACAATAGTAAAATATGACGCTGTTTTAACATTATTTATTATATATTATTATTATTGTTTTTATGTTTTTTTATATTGTTTTTTTTTTTGCTAGATGGAGCGACGATCTGCGCAAGGCGGCTGGCAGAGACTGGATGCGTGTAGCCGAAGATCGGGCTAGGTGGCGCGCCTTGGGTGAGGTCTATGTCCAGCAGTGGACTACCGCAGGCTGATATTGATTGATATTGTTTTTATATTATTTTTTTGTTATTTTTGTAATCGATTTTTAGTTAAATACATACGGAAGAATAGTATTTAACTAAAAATCGATACTAAAAATATAAAAAGGTAGGAGATTTTTTCACAGGCTGTGTATGTCTCACTGCTGAGCACAGTCCTTTAGATTACTGAAGGAATTGACGTTAAATTACGACGCTTGTCCATGGTGGATTGGTGGAACACTCAGAATCGGAAAAAATACCTATACGTCAAATATACGTTTATCATGATTAACGTAGTCAATCGTTACTTTGTGGAAATCCATTACTATGTGGACAATCGGAATTTTTACTTAGTTAAAATTCCGATTGTTCAAACAAAAATAGAAAAATAATAATGTGTGATTACCTACCGTTAAGTCTAACCTTACGTTAAGTTTCTTAACGGTTGACTTTAGTAGAGTCTACTATACTTAATGGTGCTTCGTGTTGAGGCGAAACACGTGTCGTGTACGTTGTGGAAGAGTGGTGGTGTGTGTTTGATGTTGGTGTTGTTGATAAAGGTTGGGAAGTGGAGAGTTGCTGACGGTCGTTTTTTCTTTTAATTAGAGAGAGAATAAAATTTAGTTTAGTTTCTCCTAAAATCCACTTCTTCCAGTAAAAAACACACATTATTATTTTTCCATTTTTGTTTACTTATCGCGGATCTTAGCTAAGTTAAAATTTTGACTGTCCACATATGTTTAACGTTATTGGTCTGTTAACAATAAACTTTCAACTACCATTTCATAAAGGAGTTTATCTGCAATGTGAAGAAATGTTCGACCTTTCGTATCAATAGTTATACGCAGATATATTCTTTTTTCGATTAAAAGATAATTTCGTCTCATAACCATTATATATAGCTACATATATAACCGGGAGCTATATTTGGTTATATAAAATTGAACATAATCTTAGAAATTAAAGAATAAAAAGCAGATCTTCTGGAAAGATAAGGTTATATTATTTAATTAATTAATTACTCTTTTTCCTCCTTACACATAAAACTCCAATAATACCAATTTCAATAAGATAAGACCGTGACCATTACATTCACTATATCTTTATGTCATTTAAACCTAGTTAGGTAATTGTTTGCATTTACTATTAAACAAGCAATCCTCAACTGAACTAATAAAATTAAATAAAATTAAAAATAAAAATTAAATAAAAAAAATTACTGTTATTATGAATATATTGGAGCCAATTATCTCAGGGAATCTGTATTAACTGCCATCAGTCAAAGTAATTGTAGCAAATGTGCAGGTGTTTTATACAAATATTATGAATAAAATTATCTTAGAACAGGGTAACAACTTCGGGTCCGTCTAACTCACGACCGCTAGTCTTCCCGCGCCCGTAATGAGACCTCTAAATCAAACAATAGCATTAAAGTGTCAATACAGCGTCGATAACACCTCGCCGTTTTCTTTTGCACGGCATTATACTCATAAATCCATAGAGGGCTCGTGCAGATCTTACAACTAGTCCTCAATAGTATTATATTTGTGAGTACACTTTTTATATTTATTGTTCTACAATCCATATATGTTTCACTTCTGTGCATTTGCCTCCCCATTTCTGAAGGATTATTAACCAGCGCTTTCAATGTGGATTGGCGGAGCACCCACACTCGAATAAATATAATAATTGTAGGCTTTAAAAATATTCCGAAACGAGAATCGAACCCAGAAGCATTGACTCCGAAAGCAGTAGGTTCACCACTAAGCCAATTAGCTATTATTATTCCGCGCAGAACAAACTGCACTTCTAAAAAACAGGCAGAAAGTAAAACAAGTTTTGTATATTTCCATACTTTTTAATACTTTCGCTTGAATTGATTTTCTTATTTTATTTTATTGTAAAGAAAATAATCAATAAATCTTAGTTTTTTTTAAATTCTCACCGTATCCAGCATGCGTTGCAAATGCTACATAGCGAAAAATGTATTTGGTTTTATAATACGCATAGATGATAAACATACAAAAAATATTTTTTATTGGGTTAGGAACCTTTGCGTAGGTACATGAAAAATTCATCAGTTTAATCGTATTTAGATGAATGGAAATGGAAAATATTAATTGTAATTTATATAGATTAAAAATTTAAATCCATAACCCGAATTTTACTACGTATAATATTCGATTATCAACATTCAGTTTGGAATGTAGTTCGTTGTGTAATAAATATTATTTATTAAATAAATGAAAAATGACGGCGACGTGGTTCGCTACCCGTCACGTCCTGATTACCACGAGGGCTAGAAGCGACTAATGGAGAGCCGTTTCGCTGCGATGAATGTGAGAGGAAGAATGGATGAAAGGATGGATGAGTGAGGAGGAAGCGGGGAGGGTGTGTCGGGATCGTAGCGGATCGATCGAGAAGCGGAGCTATGTGGTATTAAACATAATATTAAAATATATTAAACAAAAAAATATTAAACAAAATATCCTTAATCAGCATAAACATTTAATTTATTAAATTAATTACATAAAATAATTTCTCATTTTTAGAAGTTAAATTTAAACAATATTATATATTGTAAAAATATCATCATACAGGCAGTGCTTTATTGAACGTAGTAGGAGCGCTTAACGGTTGGTATTTCAAGCAAAATGACTATCTAAATTATGCAGTTAAGTTCTCCACTAGTGCGGGACATTTCTTGACACCCTTTTAATGGCGCCCTTTGAACTATGGTTTGATATCAAAGGAAACACTTTTTGATCTACTTATTGTGTTGTCGTATAATGTTTCAATTCAGCATAAGCTTTGAAACAATAAAAAAATAAAAATCTTTTTAGGCGCAAAGCTTTAGACGAGGATTCTTTATATCATATATCCCATTATAAAGATTATTAATGGAGTCAGGCTTTACTTTGCGGAAATCCATCACTATGTCGACTGTCAAAAGTTTTACTTAGCTATTCGCTTATACTTAGCTTGTCGCGGATCTTAGCTAAGTAAAACTTTTGACTGTCCACATCCCATTATAAACATACATATGAAAATGAATATTCCAAGAGTAAGATTTAAACACTTATAAGCAATACAAATAAAATCAATTTATTTGTGCTGATAAATTGAATCGAACGCGTAAGCTTAGATTTAGAGCGTGAACACTTCGCAAGTTAGCTATTTGGGTCGTCATAATATTTGCAGATATAAATAATTAGTGAACGGATAAACCATTTTAACACTTTTAAATTAAATTTAACATTAATAAGGTGTTTTTGCATTTGTTTCAAAACATTGCACAATACGTTTTATCATTATTCCGTATATCGGAACATTTCGATTCAAGTTTGTCTGTACACTATTTTGCGCTGTTATCCCCGAAGCGTTCCTTTATACGAAACCAATTCGAACTGTAACGTTGGAACAAAACGTTACAAAGTCAATCGAATGTCGCCGCGCTAGAAGGGGTACTAGATAAATAAGTACAAGGGGTCGGGGGTTCGTGTCGAGATAAACACGGGGCGCGCAATTTGTACAACTACACAAATGCACAGCCAACCCCTTCGGACGTTATGACCGGGAGTAGACATGACCGATGCCTGACCCTAGCGAATACTACACATGTTTAATTATATGTATTGTATTTTGTTTTTGTAAATGTTTTACGTACATTTGTCAGTTCTAATATTTTTCCAAACAGTGCGTTTAATGAGAAAGATTGCGGGTTTAATATTATTTAAATTATTATATATTTTTTTAAACTACTAAAACTTCCTACAGTTCTATTAATAGAGTTCGTGTTAACCTTATAATATACTATTTCTGCTTCAATTTTTGATGGGAAATTTTTTCATTATTAGATTTTTGACATAGCGGTTAATTTACTTTTTTTTCTTATAATTTTATTTGTGAGGCGTACCTACTTAAAATTGAGTCGTGCAAAGTTCTACAAAAACATGAAAGAGCCGGGTTTGCTTTTTCTGCTTTTACATTAATCGTTTTATTTATTTTGAAATATATGCAGATGAACTTTGACGACAAAGCAAATCAATCTGAGAAAACCAAGTAATTAAAAGTATCCTTAAGTTATGAAATGTAAGCTTGCAATGAAATATAATAACCGGTTATGTTCCATACATCAGTAGACCACTTATAAAATAAATTATCTCAATATTTAATTCAACAAAAATTATTTCTTTTGCATTTCTAACATATATTTAAAAAAACGTATTAAATTTAGGTAAAATTAAGCAAATAATGCCGAATATAAATTTTTTTATTTAATTACCTATGTCCAAATCATTTTTCTTTTCGTTTAAAGTTATTATAGTAATTATTATAAATTCAAATAATTAATAATTTAATTAATATACATACGTACATATTTCGCGTTCAATGTACACATATCTGGAACTTGACGCCCTGAATGGCAACCTGAGTGGCAAAGAGTTCACTTTCGGATACAAGGGTCGCGAGTTGAATTTCCGTTTCGCGATAAATATATTTGTATGGCCTACTATTTCTTTCGTATTTGAATATTTTTCACGTGTATTATAATGGAATCTGCACACAGGGAACTTCTATGAGTGTATTACTTTTTATTTATTTATTTAAAACATCTCTAAGCTTATTAATCTTTATTGTTAAAGAGTTTGACAACGACGTGTCGGAACCGTATACTGAATAAATTATGCAAGCGCTCAGCAGTAGCTAAGTCGATTGTTGTGGACTGGCTTACGCTGCGGAGCTCCTAATCCTCATTGAGAATGCTCAGGGTAAACGGCAGCTAGCTCATTAATCACCCGCCTCGGAAACTTTGTCTATTCTACTGACGCTCCACCTGACTGTGATATTTTCTTTTAACTTTAAGCTTTGTTCAAAACTTTTGATGGACTTTGAGTAAGTTTAATAGTAATACGTCTTGTGATCAGAGCTAAATGTTCTGTGGTGTGATGTCGACAGTTTCGCTTCGACCGTTTCTTTTACGATTTAAGAGATAACGTGTGTTAATTTGATTTTTAAACAATTGAATTAATAGTTGAGATAAATTAAACAGTTAAGTTTTTTGCACTCTAATTCTTTTATTTCATTTGAATTTTTATTTTACATTAGTAATTACCGTTATCAGTCTGCTTTGATGATTAACAGGTTGCACTGCCTACAGGTGACAGAATATTTAAAATATTACGATTTTAATTTCATATCTTAACTTTTTTTAACGTTGTTGACATGAAGAAATGAAAATTTATATTATTTTTGTAAGATCTTGTGTAAACCATAAGAGGTGAATAACCTTTGTTCACAGCTCATATATATATATATATATATATATATATATATATATATATATATATATATATATATATATATATATATATATATATATATGTGTACTCGTATATTCTACTGCTTAACACAGAGCCTCTTCATTTCCGAACAAATAGAAAGTAAATATGTATATGTATGTGTGAAATATATTATATAGCGGCGGAGTTTGAGATTATGTCCACAAAAAGTACGTACAAAAATTGTTACTTTATTAAATATACGTAGGTACACCATGATTTCATAATTGTGGCAAGTATATATTTTAACTAACAAAATTCTTGCAACCTTTCCAAAGTGATTTCATTAAATAGGCGCCATTTCAATGTAACTTGGAATTAGTTCCACCTTATTGCCGACTTGAGAATTTTTATCACGGCTAAAGCAATCAGAGCGCCAATAATTTCCCTCATAATGACTTGGCGGTCGTAAAATTTGAGCATTGCGCCAAAATGGTGGCACATTAAAATTCTCTCCCCATCGTTATAACTGGAGTTATCGGCGGGCACCGATCCGCCGACGATCGGGACAATCGGCATTTCCATCTCAATCGGCCCTCCCCGCACCCCTGCACCGCCCCGCACACCCGCACCCGTTAGTTTTCTTTTTTAAATCGCGCGTTAAGGATTTGGCGTGAATGCGTGAAGGGTTGGTTCCACCCCGCCCGGCCGTCCCGCCTCCTCATATGTCCTCGTCCCGACCGAAAACCGCGATTTAGCGCTTTGCATGAATTTTGATGATTTTATATGCCATTGATTGATAAGCTTCCTATTCTTCCAATTGTCTTAGTATCAATGTTTCATGAAATTTAAATTTAAAATTAGAAATAATCTTATTTGCCTATACAACATTCGATGCGATTTATTACTTTTTGTTTACCCCAGTATTCTTGTTAATTTTAATGGAACTTGCATGGTATATTACAGATTAGAAAAAGAAATCTCTGTTTTTGTGTATCGAAAAAATATCTATAGTATAGTTTGGTAAAAAGAATTGTATTCTTCTAATCCTTCATTGCAAGTTTGTCTCATATATGTAAAATAATGCTGCCGATATATCCTTAACCTCCTTCGCAGGGGGTTAAAGAGGGTGTGTGGGGTTAGAAAAGACCCCCGCGAGCGACTTATTCCGATATAATCAATAACTTAGTGAGATCCCCTTTGCATCCGGCCGTGTGACAGTTCCTCCAATCGAACGGGCTAAGGGTTGTTTTTACTTTTTTGTTCAAATAGTCTGATTAGAGAAACGACGTGCCCCCGGAGCTTTTTGAAGTTGATGTTGTTTCACGTGTGACTAGTTCCTAGTCGCAACTCATTTTCCGCTTTTTCGGTAATAAGTGTTCGTCTTTTGATTTACTCGTTCGCAGACAACACATGCAAATATTTGTTTTGGCATCTGATTTGAATTTGTCATGCTAGATTTTATGTTTAAGCTACGCTCTCAGTGGATTACTGGCATTAGAACATGTATTAATGGGATAGGAAGCCAAATGAGTAAGTGTGTTGCCTGATTCAAAGTAAACAAAGGCACCCATAGACATCTACAAAACCAAATGTATTGTAAAATAACTATCAGCCTTTGAGAAATGTGTAGGCTTGTTTTTTCAAAGATTTTTGTTGTCGTATTGGATATCGTTTATTGACACTCAAAAGGAAAAATAATGCACACTATTGATGGCAATATGCTATGGAGCTCCGATAGATGAGATTGCTAACGAATTTAGTAATTTGGTTTCTGAGATGATTTATGGAGTTAGGCGTTACTTTGGGGAAATCCATCACTATGTGGACAGTCAAAAACTGTCACTTTTCGGTTGTCTTCCGTAGAGTCTACTGTACCTGAAGATGCCTCGTGTTGGGACGAAACACGTGTCGTTTGCAAAGTGGCAAAAGTGGTAGTGTGTGTTTGGTGTTGTGTATAGTGGTCGGTGGGTGGAGAGTTACTGGCCGTTTTTCGGTAAGTTTTTGGTTTAGGTTCCAAATAAATCCACTTCATTCAGCAGGAAAACACACATCATTAATTTTCTGTTATTGTTTTCTTGTCGCGGATCTTAGCTAAGTAAAGTAAAACTTTTAATTTGATTTCGTAAATTGTTTAATAAAATTTTAGATATCCGAAAGGACATTAAATAAATTTAATACTATGAATAATAATATCTTTTACACTAATAACTCAATGTGAGACACAATTATGTGAATGCCATTAAAACACATATAACAAGTTCAAACATCCAGACTCAAAATATGAGTAATTATATGCAGGACATACAAATATAAAATGAAAATCAAACCCGTGACCTTTGGTTCGGAAACTAAACACTTCGGTTCTATGCTATTTGGGTAATTGTAGTATACGTATTTGATGACAATTATTTATAACTGTTATACCAGTGTCAAGTAATATAGGATAACATCAAATATTAATCTAAAATATAACTAGTCAGCTTCTAACTTTATGCCTTGATAAAATGGTGGTTACTCTACCAAAACCTTCCATGGACTTTTTCTGTCAACTTAAGTCACGATACACGCACACACATTCATATCACTTCAACTTAATCGATCTTATTGTACATTGTATAATACTCCACCATAATTTAAAAATGTAACTCATAATAATATAAGATTATGAAAATGAAATAAAAATACAACGTCACTGATGTAAGTTGGCGGGGAAAACCGCGAACTGGTTTGTTCTGTCTCATAGTAGTTGCAGAAAGATATAAAGATAATAAATATAATAACTATATATGTATACATATATACCCAACAGTAATTAAGAATAGAAGTGATGTACGTGCAGATTTACTGCTTCATAGATTACTGTTTTCTTTTCTTTGTGTATGTCTCACTGGGCACGGGCCTCCATTTCTGGGGGAATGGACATTAACCCACCACTCTCGTCCAATGCGGAAGGGGGATTCAAATTTGGGATAAATACTTGATTACTTGATATATCGGGAATAAAAAGGTAAAAGGAATCTTTTCATTATGTTTACACCATTCGCCGGATTTTTTTGCTGCTAATACGAAATTAGTTGATAACACTAATTTGACGTTGACAATTCAATTGAATTTAAAAAGTTTATAGAATTTGTTGCAGAAGAATAGTATAAGAATCTTCTTCTTTTACTTCTAGCAGGCAACGCATCTGTATTGCCATTGGTGTTGCAATCTCGTCTCTCAGTGTAATTACTGAGTAATACTTTAATAAAGCAATACGAAAACTTAAATTAGGTTTATTTAGTCCCACTGCTGAGCACGGTCTTTCCCATTTCTGGAGGAACGGACATTAACCTACCACATTTATCCAATGGATTGGCGGGTTTACACATCAACAGCCTTTCATGTTGATGGGTTTACGTAGACTCGGATGAATAACTGTAGACCATACATATCTACATTTATTCCGATGCAGGGAATCGCCAACCATTGACTTCGAGGGCGGAAAAGCTAATTGGTTGTCATAGTCAACATATTTTCATTTCATTCCTTGTTTATGGCCACTGTAAGTGAATTCCATTAATGTCAAATCAAGCTTGGGAGGAACACAATAAGAAAGGTTACAGATAACGCGTATTTTTATCGTCATCAAGGCATTAGAGCCATACGGGCATCGCTTATTTTCCAACACAAGACCAAAGATACGCCTTAAATTTTTTCTCTCAAACAAACCCATACTTTATATATAATATTCTTCTTTATGTAATTTTTAGTGCGTTAAAAATTCATGAAACAATGGAACTGAGGCTTTATATTATTTAATATAATATTTACATGTAGCGAACAAAAATAATTGCTAAGCATATTGGAATATTACTTATGAATTTAATTAAGGTGCACTTTATTTAGGATTTTTATACGAACTTATGTGTGTCTTTCACAGCCAATTCAGGTATGTCTAAAGCCGGGCACCAGCTTTTACATTATGGAGGAAAGGAATTTAACCCACCACGCTTATCCAAGACATATTTAAACTTGGAATTGTTTAATAGTTACAGGTAATTAATATATTTTGTAAGCCACATATTTATACCGATGCGGTAGTTTTATGTGTAGCCACTGACTCTGAAAGCAATAGGTTCGTCACCAATTAGGTCGTCATTGAGCCGATCCGTGAATTGAAATAACATATGCACTTTCTGTTTTTAAATAACAGTTTTTTTTTATTTTTAATAATAATTACATCCATATTTAATGAGTGATATCATGCACATATTTGCTTTTATTTGTGTTACATTTAGATAGTAATAAGTATATGTATCAATATTTAAGGGAGTATCTTTGCCAAGCCGTTTGTCTGGTATTTATAGTATTAGTACACGGATACCCGACCTCGGCCTCCCGAGTTATTACCGTATCACTCCTCGTCTTCCGTTGCGGTAGTATCATATCCCTATCATCCTGTCTAAATCCTTCTACTCGGCCCATCCACGGTCTGCCGTGCGAAAGGATGCGTGGCTAGGAGCGAGCTTAGTCGCAAGCGTGCCGACCGTCCCAGGATCGGGCTCCCCTGGGTACTATAGTGCCTTACCTCAGCATGCTCTGCTGGGGTTGACCTCCATCCTAGCTTGCGGCTTGTGGGATTCACTTTGACGAATCTTAATATACGTATTTCGTTAAAAAGTGAGGGCGACGTGGTTTGCCACCTGTCACGTTCTGATTCCCACGAGGGCGAGAAGCGACGAACGGAGAGCCGTTTAGCTACGATGAATGTGAAAGGAAGGATGGATGAGTGTCAAGGAAGCAAGGAAGGTGTATCGGGATCGTAGCGGATGGAGATTTGTGGTCTCTGCCCAACACTACATAGACATGCGTGACTATATATGTATGTATGTATGTATTTAAGTGGGTATAGTTACTTCAAAGTGACTTTTTTAAGGATGTATGTTCGATTACTTTTGTCTCTGTTTGTCTCTGTAGACATCATCTGGGTGCGGTTGCTGTTTGAGTCAAAAAGATAATTATATTTTTTCTATCCAACGTTCAGTGTGAAATTTATAATCTGCATGTATTAACAGTTGTTTTTATCTTGAATTGTTTTGTTGTTACTCGTCGCGGATCCTAGCTAATAAAAATTCTAACTCTCCATAGTGACTTGTTTTATTAAAAGTTTTTTAATTCGTTTTTGTAAGTGTTCTCATTTATTCGTTTTTTCTATGTCAAGTTGTAAAAGATTTATTAATTTATTTAAAATAAAATTCACTGTACATTTTTATATTACAACTTATATAAAAACTAAACATTTGTAGAGCCAATGATGTCATACGTCAAATACTTACACTTTATTATCTTAACTAAAAATATATACAAATTCGTCGGTCATGGCGTTAATCTATATCATATTTGTTTATACATATACATATGTGGGTGTGTGTATGTGTGCAATGTGTGAGAGGCAAGAGTGTAAGAGATAGGTTCATAATATATTTAAGTCTCATTGCTTAATCATTCTTTTTAACTAAGAATAGTGATTATAAGAAATGTTTTTGATTGATGTGAATTTAACCTTATGATCTGCGCAATGGTGAAGTTACCGCGTTCGGCATGGACGGACGTTAGATTCCCGCATCGAGGTAAATACATATCTATATATTATATATATGTTGCTTACAGGTGTTTATATTTATGTATGTATATATGAGTTTGAGTGCCTTGGCAATACGCATAATCAATATTTAAAATAAATACCTTTTCAACCTGTCTTTCAAATAAATAAATTGTGAGATGAATGTGATTTACTGATAATTATTCTGAGTCTGGTTGTCCCATCAATCCTCTTTGAACATTCCTTTGGAAATGGGGAGAAGAACAGCAGCGAGATATATATTATAAGCTGTAGAAAATAAATTAGCAATACACTATTGGGGTTGTAACAAAGAATATGTGAGAGTTTGGCTTTCGAACTTGAAGTTTTAAGAATTAAATCTTTTGCTTCTGTAGCGTAGAATTACTTGTTCGTAGTATTAGATACTTTAATATTATCTTAGTAGCTTGTCTGTGAACTAGTTCTTAGCTCGACGCTTGCGTAAGTTGAAATGTTAGGACAAGAATTGGGGTTCCGTTTTTTCAAAAATTCATTCTAATATAAATTTACTGCTGATTATAAATGAAGTCTTCTTGATGCTAAGTGCATTGTTCGTCTTCTCTATTACCCGCTGATTGTCTTACTATGGTTGTCTGCGAGAATATAAAGTTTGATCTATATACATTGTCATGTTGTAAAAAGATAAAATAAAAATACAAAACGAGGATACCTGCGGAGTTACTTTCGTCGTTTCTTCTCCGTTCAGAAGAATTTCATGCCGCAATGGTGGTCAAAGCTACATAAAATTAAAGTGTTATGAGAGTGTCGTTCGATTAATTAAATATAATTTTTTATGTCAGTATGAAGAATTTGAATTTTGAATTTTTGAACTTGAATTTATGTTTTGAAAACAACTAAAAAGGAAGTTACTTGCCATTTTCAGTAATTTTTAAGTAAATATATGACTTGTTAAAGTATTATAGTAAATTGTTTAGTGCGAGTAAAACATAGAGCATGCAAAGAATGAGAATTGTTTGCATGCTCTATGTTTTACTCGGATCGTCTCCGCTTTGAATTTTTTATAAATTTAACAATGATGACAGCAATTATTGTTTATTTACGTCCCAACTGTTCGTTATGCAATTTGTCAATAAATAAAATTTTAAAAAGGCCTGTGTTATTCATTTTGTTTACTGTGTTTACAACGACACGATATAATTTATAGGTAATGAAATGAAAGTCATTCAAACTAGTTCAATTTCTTTTATTTTGCTGTAACTTATTATAGGTTTTCAATATCAATTGGTTTCAATTTCTTTGATTTTGTCAAGCATGTCACCTGATGGTAATTAACCATTGCAGCTTTTAAAAGTCTGAAGAACCAAAGGCATTTCAGTCGCGTTGCCTAACTTATGGTGATACGTGAACAATAGGAAAGAGAAGAAAGGAGTAATGGAAGGAAAAGAGGAAGGTAAATAGAGGGAAAGTGAGAGTAGATGTTATTATTATACTTAACAAGTATGCACTGCATACAAACAGTACGTCCGTGATACTCAAAACATAATTTAAGATGAAATAAATGTAGACTTAACAGTAGTCCCGAAGATGCCACATCTAGTATTACAAAGAATGTCATTGGCGTTATAGTAGTATGCATTCTTTGTTCAAGAGGTACTAGGTAGGAGTACTTACCACTTCGGTATACCATGTTTAATTCATTTTTGTGTATAGTTTAAGGCTTTTATTTTGTGGGCTTACCGATTATTATAAATTCTTCAGTTTGTATTTTGTCTGTAAATGAATTCTGTGAATTCTTCGGGGAATAAAGATATAAACCATAACATTACCTTAGATATTCACGATTTTTTGATTTTGCTTAAGATATAAAATATGGTCCAAAATAGTTTTAAAATTTAACTAACTTATTTCATCTCATATTTAGCTGTAAATAATTTGATTTAGAATCCTGTTGCGTAGGATAATAGATGGTCCAAAAGTTCCATAGTACAGTTATATTAACATAGCCTTATATATGTTTACTTCACTAATTACTGCGCAAATTTACCCTGAGTTTTATTAATAAGTTAAGTTTTCTAGACTAGCAGTGTTTATTTAATTTGTTATATTTTTAAAATCATATTAGTTTGTGTGTCGAGTTGTATATGAAATTGAGCACCCTCAGGATACAGTTATCACCTATTTTGGGTCCACTGCAAAATAATGTGGTAAGATTGGGTTCGGTTCTTTTGTTTGTACCTATTTGTCTCCTGTAATATAATATTTTATTTTTTATTGTCTTTATATATATTTTATTTTTTATATAATAGGCCTGGCTAGTTTCTCGTAAAATAAATAAGCTTACCTCTTTTGCGTGGAAATGCAGCTAGCGTTTTGAATCAATTTTTAATAGGATATTTATTTCATTGTCATATGTAAATAATATTTAAATCTATAAAAAATATTTGAATCCTTTGTATATTGACTTATTTCAATGAAATATATTAGTAAATAATATTTAAATGTATAAAAATTATTTAAATCCTTTGTTTTTTGACTTATTTCAATGAAATATATTTTCAATAAAGCTGATATGTCATAAAGTAAATTTAAAAAATATTATTCATAATTTTTGGTTGAAAAGAAACACTTGGATATAGGCCTCTTTTAAATGGAGATGGTTTTCCCATAGTCAACACATGGTTCTGCCATCTCACACAGGTAAAGCTGCTGCCCGTTATCCCCTCATCGTTGTGCTGCCATCAATCAGTCCTCAGAATCTCACTGTTGCTTGTTGATTGACTTTCAATAATAGTTGAGCTCCCTTTTGCTGTCGTTAGTGTTAAAACGATCCACTCTTGTTGGTTATTATATAAATTAAATTAAAAGGTATAATAAAAATAAAACTCCAGTGTCTGATAAACTAACTTTGAGTTTATTTTTTACCATTTACACTTGACAATGTATTCGTAATCTGTTGTCGGCTACGGATGGCATGCGACGTAGGCGCGTAGCTCGCGCGTAGAGGGCCTACGAGCACGGCATGCTGGTGCAACTTAATCTACGCGCTAACCAAGTGGCTGCTAAATATACCTTCAGGGAAATTGACACAATAACTATTGCTTAACAAATAAATATGTGCTTTCGAAAAAAGTACACGTAAAACAACAAGAAATGTCTTGAAGATTGCTAATAAGGTGTTGGATTTTATGTTTATATAGAATTTAATTACAGAATATAATATTAGGAACGGTATATTTCACTAGTCAAGAATTTAAAATAATTTTAGTATTACAATACTCAGTATAGGAACTATGATAGACATGATCTACCTTCACGATATCAACATATTTGTAAACAACATTTTCTAAGGATAATGAAAGTGCACTCTTAAAACTTCCGAGAATAACAAAATTAAAATATTACAAAATAGTATAGTTTACTTACAGGGAAACATAAAACGAAGCTGAACATGGCTTAAAGTAAACAAACAACATGGCCGTGACGGCACCGCTAGCAGCAGACACAACAGACTAATCCGAATTAATCTTAAATATTAAAATTTGTATTCGGAAAGTATAGTGAAACTCTAGATGCGATAATATTGAAATATACATAGGAACCATGATTCGTTCCGCGGCTCTCGTCCGCGGAGACACAACATCGTACTACCGACACGTCCACCTACGCTAAACCAAACTCACGTTACACTCCCGAGTACAATCCAAATAAACATTGCCCGAGTGTACGGCGTTCGCGGACATCATCGCCTCAACAAACCTCTATGGAGGAGTTATGTCAAATATTAAACGCTTGACCACTGAATGCGGCAAACTAAATAACCGTGTTGTAAAGACGCGCGCGCACCTTCGCGTTGGTTGCGGTGCGTTCCCGTGTTGCGTCCTTCTTCACTTGCCTTCCACAATACTACATATAATCTTTCGTGACTATGATATTATATTATTTTAATGTATGAATACGAAATCGGAATACTATTGTACTCTTATTGAAATATTTTTTGTCTCTGGAAAGTTTGGAAGGCGTGTGACGCAACACGCGCTCGCAGCGCCCCCTTGCGCACAGTATAACAAGAACCGCCGGCAACCGGTGGAATAAAACATTGCACTTTATAAAAAAACAAACTCAATGTTGTAGTAAGATCCACTCGTAGATAAAATATTGTATTAAACTCCACTAGATAAAATGTAAATATGTAAAATACTTTAAATAACGTGATCTGTGCCATCGAAAATATAAGGGACTCCACGCACACGGTAAAGTGATGAATATACATGCGAGAGGGGCGAACGCAAGGCGTCGGGCGCACGCCGCATGTACCTCCATGCCTTTGCTCTCACTTACGCCACTACTAATAATTATTATAATATTAATAAAAATTCAAGAATCACACTTAGTTCCAAAATAAACTCACTTGTATGCGAGGTAGGCTGAGCGCTGGCGCGCAGCCCGAGTTTCGAGTTCGTTCGTTTTGGAAAAGTTTTCTACGATAATAATTATAATTAATCGTTACCAATAAGCCTACGCGGCGTCGTCGCGTGTCCGCGGGCGGCGCGGCGTGCGCTCGTCGGCGCCGGGGGCCGCTGGCGACGCGTCCGCTGTGTGCGCCGTGTGCGCCGCGGGGCTTCCCCGAGCGCGAGCCCCGCGCGGGAGGACGACCGCTCTACTGCCTAACGTACGTACCTAACTTCGCTTCATGTTTAAAAAAATCATATACGTATATCACTATATATATTTTCATACATTTACGATGCGTCAGGAACTTCTTACGAGAACGTATCTATGCCTAAAATTAGAACGATTATATGTATGTATTACATAGCTTTAAACAATAATTTAATCGTAATTATCAATATCGATAATATTATATGCCATAAAGATAGGAACTTGCTTTCCTGGGAGACGATGGTAAAAGTATGGAGCCGAGTGTGTGCGCCCGGCCGCAACGATAAACGTATATAATAAAACCTGTCTAACGTATGATATGAGGTGCGGCCGCGGGCGCGGGCGCGGGTGCGGGCTTGTGCCCCGGCGCCCCGGCGCCCCAGCGCCCCAGCGCCGCCGCCTCCCAGTGTCCGGCGGCGCGCGCGGCGCCCTTCCGCTCGGCTCCCAGTTAACCTACACTTACATAACTACAAGCTTTAAATATATAACTAGGAAAGTGCCGCTTCCGGCGACGTTCAACGAAAAGAAGCGTTAAGATCTAATAGTGAACTGCTGCGTTGTCGGACAACGGGGGGAGCGAGGCGCTCCGGTAAGTAGTAACTATACATTTCGTCGGAACGGGGTTAGTGCCCGGCGCTGGCGAGGGGCAGCTCGCCCGGCGGCGGGAAGCGTGGGTTCGGCGCGCAGAAGTTGACGTTGTCCTTGGGCGAGGCGGCATCTTGCGCAGCGCGAGCCGCTAGCAACGTGATCTGGTTGACCACGTCCTCCATTTCGTGTGTGAGAGGTTCCGGCTGCAGAGGAGTGGGTGCAAATTTCCTGGCGTGTGCTTCCCCTTCAGCGTGTCGTCGGAAATCTGCAGCTGTTCGGAATCTCTCGCCGGGACAAGTGCGGCATTCCAGAGCTGGTTGCACGACTCGGATAACGCCACGCGCAGCTTCCCTGCCCGCGTAACATGAACGCGCCTGGTGGGTTTGGAGCGGCGCCGGTGATGGGAATGCCACTTTGCAGTGCTTGCATACGTAACACAGGTCGAAATCAAGTTCTCGAGCTCCTGCCGGCGGCTCGGTAGCTGGCGGTGGCAAACGCAAGGTCGAAGCGCCGGGATCCGCCGCGATATGACGAATCTGCTCGAGAGTTGTAGCCGGCAGTTGAAGAACGCTCGCTCCGTTTCCGGTCTCCACGATGAGGCCTTGCGGTTGAGGTTGAAGAGAGTTAGGACCACCTGTAACAACAAATAATATATAAGTATTTACAAATGATACAAGCAGATTCAAGTCATGGTCATATATTTTTTTTCTCAAAAGTTGGATTATTACTATATTTATCTTATTCTATTTATTTCAAATATTAAACTTCAATATAAAGTTTTCTGTCATATATTAACAAAAATTATAGTAGCAAAAACAGTTGCAAGTTTTCGAAACAACAGTAAATAAATAATATTAGATTCATTAGATCTAAAATGTCCATGCGTTGATAAGTGCGAGTGCGATTCTCAAGCGCGCCGTAAAAGGGTTAATCTACTTAAGACGATGGCCGACCCGCAACCGTGAACTGACCTTTGGTACGAACTTGTGTATTACGCGCTTTTAAATAAAAATCTCTCCAATTGCAATGAAACATTTTGACGCCAACGTTTTGCACTATGTTAATAATGTCACCGTTTATATGAACAATAAAGTGTGTTTCATTTTGAAAGTAAAAAACATCGATGATGCGTCAGATTGAATTTGATCGTTCCGAACATCGACATTCCCGACTCGGATACACTGATGACTGCAAAAAGTGAAAAACACAATCGCACCCAATCTCTTGAAGGCTACCAACTAAAAACCCCTAATTTGGATGCTCCATTGTTCGTATGGGCTTAGCACCAGATAAACGCTGTTTACGTTACGGCTACGCGATTGTACATGCGTGACGCGTTTCTAACGAGCCCTACCCGCCTCTGTAATTGATTCGGACGCTGCTTTATGTGGCTTATATTCACGAATGCATAATACATAGCTTTCGAGCCGCTGTCGTATGAGTTTTATATCATGGACCAATGTGCTTTTATCTAAAGTCTTGGTGCAAGACTAGTGAATAATAAGGCTTCACTGGTGCTTTAACATCCCACTGATGTCAGGATGTAGTTATTTAGGAGCGTTGTCGCATTTAATTTTATAAACAGAACTCCTATATGCAAGAGCACATACTCGTAAATATTAAAATTACTTCATTTTATTTACTTATTTATTTTTTTTAAATAATATTTTACACTTATTTGCTACGTCATAAGAATAAATACATTTACATAATCACTTATTCTTATAATTAGGTATATTAAATATGGTACTTTTACGTTTTGAATTTTAATTTCAAAAGAACGGGATTTTTCAAAGCTCGTATGTTTATTTTTATTTTTCTCAAAGCTGAAAATTAGGTTTAATTTATTCTGTCTATATGTAGGTATAGAATGTACGTATACGCATCTTAAAGGATGAAAATTGATTTTGATAGTGTTTTCTCAATTAAGTATAAGACTTAGTAAGCTACTTTATAATCTAAAATTTTTGATATCTTTTAGCAAAATTTGACCCTTTAATTTAAGTTACATTTTTTTTAGGTACATCAGTACTTATACTTGTTTATAAATTAAGTTTATCATAAAATGTGATAGAATTTATAAATGAAATCTCGAAGATAAGATACAGAATATTTGGCAAATGATTTTGACCAATTCGTAAAAAACGATGCAAAGTACATTTGCTACTCTGACTTACAACGAACCTTTTACAAAATTATGTAATATAATGTTAAATTATGGGTCTGAAATTCTCCATCAAATATTTACCTCGAATGTATAAATTTTTAATATGATGTGGAAAGAAAACCTAATATTATATTGTTTAAATGAAGTCATGATTCACAATCTATGGTAGATGCTTCAATCGGATTGGATTCTACTAATAGTATGGGGAATTTTGCTTGAATAATATTCTGTGAAATGGAGCGTAGCTTTCTATCAGTCTTAACAACCAATCGCCTGATTGACTAGTCGTGTTCAGGTAATGAGACCTAAGGCTTTCGATTCACTACTCCTTACTTTGTGTTCTCAAGCAGGTACAGTTTTTGATACGGAATATAAGAACTGATTCCCTTTATTTTAATAATTCTTTCCAGTATATGATTAAAGAGAAATCGAATAAATAGATTAATTATTAAAATTAATTTGCAGAAGCCGATAACAAAAATGAATCTTTCTGATATTTCTTTAAATGTAATATAAATATTAATTATAATTTCTTTAAATGTACTATAAATCTCTAGTATGATAGATGTATTAATTTAGTAAACCTTTGCGTGAGTATTTTATACTCAACCAGTTTCCAAAGCTTCATGGCAATCGTTGGAATGGTGTAGTAATTGGATAAAGGAAAAATAGATAGACACATTCGTGTGTATATGCATGCAAGGCCCTCGGGTTAGATGTAGCGACGATCTGCCCAGAGCCAGAGAGATAGGGAAAGTGTATACATGGCTAAAGCCAGCAGTGAATTGCTACGGACTATCAATAATGGTGTTGAATAATCTTTTTCAACATTTACAATAATTATGCAAACATTATATGCCATTATCTATTGGCAACGTGACATTGTTAACAATGAGTCCGACCTCAAGTTTTTAATATTATAACAATACGTATTGTTTATTAACTTTGTTATTTATCAAGCGTCGGAGTTACAAAGCCGGCGGCAACACGCCGCGACCCTGACGTTAATTCGCAACCCTTTCTGCCAATTAGTTTCAAAATAGCCACACTATTGTGCTGTTTACGTTACTACACGTAGCACCAAAGGACTGCATCTTATTAAGCAAATATCGACTTTATACGTACGAGAAAAGGTTAGTAATGTATTGAATATTGCAAACTTGTGTTGGTCATTTTGCATGGTGGCTAGTTTTAAGTCAAAGGGCTTCTTAATCCGGAGTTGTAGGTCGTTACGCGTTATTATAACGCCGCCGGAGTCGGGTATTTCTTCGCTCATTTACATCTCATTAAGGAAGCTATTATTGGACTGGAAGTCGCATTATGCACTGTTTCACCTTACTTTTTAATATGTCGTACGTTTTACTTTATATTTAAAGTTTATTTAGCAATAAATAGTTCTTTCTTATATGTACATCATTTCGCTTCACAATAACATTGTAACAATATCTATATATATAAAAATCAATTGCTGTTCGTTAGTCTCGCTAAAACTCGAGAACGGCTGGACTGATTTGGCTATTTTTGGTGTTGAATTATTTTTGGAAGTCCAGGGAAGGTTTAAAAGGTAAGTAAATATGATAAAAATATTAGAAATATAGTAAAAGCAACTATTTCCTTTTCCTGTAGTAACTATTCCTACCTGTCAAGTATTTGATGTTCGTCCCGTCGTTCAGAAATTAATTAAATTTAAAAGTAATTCAGAAATCAAATTAAATTCAAAAGTGAAGTTTTTTTTTCATTTCTTTGGTGTACACGTGTAATTAAAAATAATAATAAAACAAAATTCATATCGAGCTTTTTTTTATTGATTACGATTTCTATTTTTTCGTGTTAAATTTTGATCACATTTTTAACTAAAGTTGAAACATTCCGCAGTTATCGTTCAGCTTTTTATATATTGATTCTGAGACGTGTCAGCTAGTTATTAAATAAAACTCGGAGTACGATATGAATATTGGGAGTTGTCAGGGAAGTAATATAGTTTTTTAAATGACAAATATTCTTGGTAACGTTTAAAGAGAATAATAATATGTATTAAATTATTGACAAACAGCAGAAGACCAAATCATCATTATACACATAATACATCTCGAATGCAATGAGTGTGTGCTAGATCAAAACTCTATTAACAATGTATATCCAGCACATTTCATTACATATACGGAAGATTACAGCAAAGGACCATGTATGAACCACATCAATTACGGCAAGTCCCTATTCGGTAGCTGACAACCACGACGTTTCGATACGATGGCACGATACTGATTCAGTCAGCAGCCGTGATGGATCGTAATTAAACTAGATCGTCCCACAAGTGCAGGGAGGTTGAACCTATAGTGGCAATCTGTACAATGCTGTATAACTGCGCTGGATGTGACTTTCTTTACATAGTACTTTTCTTTTAGATTGAGCGGTACAAACATTTCACTTTTTTATATCAGATAATATTTGTGTTTTTTCTTTTCCTTTTCTAAGCTATCAAATTGCTATATAAGTTAGTACATTCTGGTTATATTCCTAGTTCTTATATGTTCCATGTTTGATTTTAAATTACTACTTTTTTGTTTTAGATATTATTAGCTTTTATTTTTTAGTTTCAGTTGATGTATAATATATAATTCTTAAAACTTACAAAAATATCCCGTTATTCCAATTAAAATATTGAAAATCGGAAATCGGATTTTCAGAAAATCAGGTGTTACTTTCTAATTATTTTCAACGATAAAATAGGAGTGTTAGGAAAAATAGTTCACGAAAGTCATACCACTTATAAACGTCTATTAAGTAATGAGCTTATTGGTGTATTAACTGGAGACTGGATGCGTGGGGTCGAATATTGAGCTAGATGACTCTTTTTAGGCGAAGCCTATATCCAGCAGTGAGCTGCTATTTATTGTTTGTCGAGTTTAATATTTGTCGAGAATTTAATTATCTTATTTATGGTATTCTTCAAATAGTGAAGGTTATCCATTATTAAAATGGGATAAGGAGGAAAACAAGTAAACGTGTCGCCTTATGGAAAGTTATCAACTAAAATTAAAAAACAATCTGTTATCTCCAATCCGCCGGCCAACCGTAGGGTTGTGCAACATTCCCTAATTTCAAGGCAGGCGAATATCTAATAGTGGATAATCACGTTTGTATTGGATAATGTTTGATGATAGGGTACAAGGGCAATTAAGGGTACCTACAATTTTATATTACATATGTGTAGTTACACGACAATTTATATCGATATTAAGTAAAAAGGAAACAATTTGTTAAGATTGAGATGAGCCTCAGAGTTATATGCCAATAATAATAAGACAGCTTTCCAGCATTAACTGCGTGTTACGTCAACTATCTCGCGTTCTGCCTGACATCCCATGTGAGCGGCCCGTGGTCGACAGCTCGAAGGGATACAGTCCCATCACTGTCTGCATGTTGGTCTACAATTAGGCTAACGGGATCGATAGTTTGTGGCCGAGATGGTACATATGTATGTAGGTGTACTGTAGTTAATATATAATTATTTTTTTTAATTATTTTTTTTTGAATAATAATAATTATTTTTTTTTACATTCAACCTTTTTTGATAAATTTATATTGCTTAACTTTCGTAATTTTTAAAATTTGAAAACTAATATAAATTGTTTTTTTATAACTATAAAGCATTATATTGTATATGAGGATAGAACAGATATTTTCTGTTAAAGTGGCGATATATTTGATATATTCCTCTTAATATTAAAAAAGCCCCAAAGAAATTTATTTTTAAAGTCAAAGTCAGAAATTTTTTGAGGTCCTGGACATAAGGATGAGAATAGGACAAGATGAATATTTCTTTTCTTTAATTTTTTTATTTTATTTTTCTTGCGACAAATCAACTTTTACTCTGACCTCAAAACCGTCATCAGCTTGATCTTTTGCGTCAGGACATTTCACGTGTAACATTTATGATACGCGTTCGATGCACCTTTATTAGTTGTGCCCTTTTGGTCTTTTTTCTCCAGGTACTTGGGGAACTTTTTAAGAATCTGGACTAATGCTCCATAGTATTTTTGTTAAAACACAAATACATACGAACGTATTATACTTAAATTAGTAGGTACTAGTGCAGACTTTGGAAAAAAGCTCTTGAAATTTAATTGTAACTAATATGACAGTCCGTCATACATTTACGTAACCCGAGGCTTTAATCCACCCTAAGAGTTGAAACCCTAGGTGTCAGTATTTGTACGTGTGTTAATACGCGAATCCGCTTTGCACATGCTTAGTTACCGCAGTAATGCAATTAACAGGTGGTGTGTTCACAATAAAAGTGGTCTGTGAAATATTTTCTTTACTTGACTAAGGAATACGGATGGAAACACTATTTTTGTTTTAATACATCATCATTAATACAGCTATAAAGTGCACAGCTGGACATTGCTCTCCCTTACAAGTGAGAAGTGATTCCGTAATGCCAGCACCTAAAAATAAAAAGCATAGGATTGCGGATCGTAGATAAACTTTTATTTTCAGGTAGATGCTGCTACTAATTAGTTCGTACTTTTATCGATTTTGGTTTCTATAGTCGCCTAGCTTGTCATTTACGAAAAGAAGGTAAGTGGGCCTTTTCTATTCCGAGAGCATACAAATTCAAATTAAAATCTATGAAATATATATATATATATATATATATATATATATATATATATATATATATATATATATATATATATATATATATATATATATATATATATATATATTATTTTTTTAATTGTAAGCCCTGTAAGTTACAATTAAAGGGTTTTCAATTAAAAATGTGATATAAATCCACACCATTTAACGCAGTTTATTAAAGAAATCATAAACATCAAAAAGGAAAGATACGAAACTAAAACAAAGTTTAAACTAAAACAGGACGTTCAGATTTTTGAAAACGTAGTAGTACGATATTTATGTTAATTTTTAGGTGATAAAAATATTGATCATCATTATTTACGAATGATATTTTTTTTTACACCTAATGCTATTTACTTAATGTTATTAACTTTGTTTGGTATGAATTATATATATAATTCATACCAAACAAATTCATAATATTATTTCATTATAATGTTATTACTAAAAACTTATTAATTATGTAAATGATTTCCCCAATTTCTAATTTCAACAACAAAACATTGTTACAGTACTAATGTATTTGAAGTACATTGTTATTGTTATGAAATCAAAAACAAACGTTGTTTGCGGAAAGCGCTTCAAATGTGTTGACGGACAAACACAGTGACACCTAATCTAAGCCGATAATCGGCTGAGGGCGGCTAACGGCCGCTGCCCAGTATCATCAAACGAGGTACTATTGAAATACACAATTGCTTTTCCTACTGCAATATTTTTCACTGACTAACTTTTAGTCAAGAGTGAATGGACTGCGAAATCAATATTTAATATTTAAGATTGTTGGGGCTGATGTTTCGTTGGCTATCTTTTTTCTTGGCGTTAGAATTTTAGAATTTTTTGTTGATATTCTTTTAATTTTTTTTCATAACAGAAATATTCAAGCATCAGATATTTGCAGTTTAAAAAATTATATATTATACTTTAATATATGTTCACTTGAATAATTTTTAAATACTTCAAGATCACTGCATTTATCTCAGAAACATTACAAAAATATTGCTAGCCTAAAAAAGATAAATTCATAATATAACAAAATAAACCTTTATTCAGATAAATAGATAATATACTAAAATAATGTAATACATCGTCATCTTTGTTATCTGTTTGTTTAATGACAACGGCATCTTCCAACATTTTCCATTGACTCCTTCCTGGTTTTCTTAGGAATTGATTCTCATAAATAGTCCATAGGAAAATATCTCGCGATATAGAGATCTCAAGTCTCAGCCTTACCCACTGAGTAACGAGTTTTTAATTGCTGTTTAAAATTGGTAAGAAGTTGTGCAGAAAAAAATCAATTGCGGTTTATTGTGCCGGAGACCAAAAACCTTTTTGGTTCACCGCGTCACATATGTTAAATAGATTCGTCGTGTCAAAAAACTGTAATACTTTTAAATGGAGATATAGTATATTAAGCAATGAGCAAAACTGTGGACTGTATATTCATAGGTCGCTGGTTCAGATCCGGCTCACAGGACCAAATATTCAAATGTTGGGATACGTATGTGAGTGTTTTTTATATGTTAATGTTGTTACCGTAAGCAAACCCTTTATTGTTCACAAAGATAAATGATTACAGATGTTATGTTAATGTTAATCTAATGTTAGATGTAAGAATGTTTAATTGCACCCGGTCGCGTCGGGTGCCAAAGGTGCACTGATTAGTTAATTAATCATATAAATTATTGTACTTTGTAATAGGTCGTATTACATGTAGCATTACATCGGACACTTCCTGTAGTATGTTATTTATAATTCAACAAGAAATAAATGTAACATAATATGATATTGTGAAACTACTAAACGAATGTTTACTGTATATTTTTGTAATAAAATAATTTGAAATTCTACTCAGGAACACCAAGAAGCCATTTAAAGATAATTTTATCGAATTTTATATCCATCATATTAGCGCGTTAGTGGCTCCGAACGTCCATTACCTCGAGCTCCTTCCAGCTCCCCGAGGAAATCTCACCGCATTCAAATATTTAATTACTTTAGCTCTCGATCATTTATAAATTCGGGCGGGAGTGCTATCATAAAACGCGCTAATGCTTTATAATTAAAATATTCTCAACAAGCCGTGGCGTAATGGCACCTCCGGCGACGGTTTCCTCCGTCGAAAAAAACGCATAAAAAATTACATTCACCCCAGAAGACTCACCCCTTGTGTCGGGAAAATCGATTAAAAAGAGGAGTAGCGGGGTGGAGTGGTGCGGGTGGCGGGGCGGGGAGTTTAATATGTACGAAAAAATGCACGACGCCGCGGGAGCGAGGGAGAGATCTAAGGAGTGGGCCTCGAGTTGCCTTCAATTTTTATAATTACGTTCATACGTGAGCGCAACGAACGCTCCAGCGGCGCTCTTACTTATTTAGAACGCTTTCCTCTTGCCACGCTCTTCACAAGTACCTTTTAATTTTTCTTTAACCCCCCAACGTAGCATATTGAATCCGAAACGTACAAGTTCATATAAACACCAGTTTCATGACGGCTCACCAGAGGCTTGACGACGAACGTGTTCCCAAAATAAGTCGCATTACAACTTTTCCGTTTCTGCGAAGAAATCAATTTCCATCAGTGGAAGAGCTCAAAACTTTTCCACATACGCAATCAAGGAACGGAGGAGGCAATAAGAGCGGGATAACCGACTAGAGGACGTTATCTCTGGAGACGGTTTGCAAATGAGCGGCGTGGCACACAGGCGCGTTCCCTCGCACACACTCTAATCCCTTGTCCACATACGCCGCGTACATCCGTGCGTACATTTTATAAATAGATATCGTTTTTTTATCCGGTTACAAGAATACGTAGGGGGCTGCCACCCGGCGGTGGAGGGAGCCCCTGCGGGGGACGTGTTGGATTTCAGATTGCTACGAACTGCAAAAATGAGGGATGAAAGAAATATAGCTTAAAACGCAGATATTTCCCGGCGTCTTAAGGCGCGGGTGGGGGAGGGGTGGCGGGATGTGTGTGGAACAAAGTAGAGTGGCGATATTGAACCAAAATGAAATGGTAAACGAACCGTGCGCGTCCGTTCTAATGCGAATTTATAATTTGGACATTGCCCCGCACGGCGCACTCTTTGAACTCACGAGGGTGCGTTAGGAGGTGAATTTACAAAGAGTTCGGAAATGATTTATAAAATACTAGCCTTTGCCCGCGGCTTCGCTCGCGTGTAATTTGGTCTGCCACATTAAGTTTCGTGACAGATCATTTTAAATAAATATACATATATATTTTTTTACTTAATTTATGGTTCATAATTTTGGCCATAGTGGCTTCCACATAAAAGGTAAAGGATATATGCTGTCGCGGACTTTTATTTAGAACTATTCAAGACAAATAATCCTACGGTACATCATCTTTGTGTAACTCCAATGGTTTAGGCAGCGGACGCCAAGATAGCTCTCAGAGGCCAGATTTGTTTCCGAATTAATTGACATGTATCGTTATATTACGACCAAAAAATGAAAATAAAATCATTACAAATTGTAGCTTATATATTATTCTGTAATATAACCTATATTACTGTAAAGTTTCATCCAAATCCGTCCAGTAGTTTTTTCGTGAAAAACAAACATACGTACTCACAAACTTTCGCATTTATAATATTAGTAGGAAGTAGGATAGGGTTGCAGTAGGTTTGCTGACCGTTCATCTCTGTTAGTTTTTTTGTTTCCATTAAGACTTGAGGTTATTAATGTGTGCACGTAGCACGGCGCTGCTCGTTTCGGCACAATGAGCGCGTGTTTAGGCGTATCCTCATTGCTCAGGTTAACGCGTGTGTCCGCCGACCTAATTGCCGTCGCGCCGACTCTAATCGGGATATGCGCCACGCGATAATTGCGACAGATTACTTGGCTTCATTGCGAACACTACTTGCATGCAGAAACGACAAGTCTTTGATCCCGACATCTTACGAAGTTACTACCAATCAAAACTCATTTTAAATTTTCTGCGTAGTATTTGAATTAGTTATCCAAAATATTTTGACGGTATACAAGTTTAATTTACAATTAGTATTTAAGGTATAAGTCACGTTTGTGTTTAAACTAGCTACATATATGATTTTACTACCAGCACAATTGTGACTCTTGTTAATTCACTAATGAGTTATGTAGGTGTAGCGCGGGCGAAATAAACGTTGGAGTTACAATTGTCATACATTAGTATTAAACAGATAATAAGGTGACGTAGCCGGCCGTTATAGTAAGACATACACAGCAGTAAATTAGGTGTCAATGAATTTACTGCGACGACGTGACACTGTGTCTCTAGTATGGGGACTGGTAAATGCGCTGTGTAAGCACGAAAGTGAAAATTGCGTACGTGAACTGGAAGAAAAAATATTAAAAATTAATCAAGATGCCGTTCGGAGGGAGCACATGTGTCGACAAAAAACGTCTCCTTCTCGGGGGGCACGTCCGAGGAGCCGTTAAGGCCCCGTTCCGTTGCCGAGTTAAAAGTTCTCTCGGACAAACAGAGGATTTGTCACAATTACGGCGAGGGCAAGGCGTCCCTACTTGATTAAAACCTAAATCACGTGACGTGTTTACAGCCGCGCCGGAGGTGTTTTCAATTTGCCGACTCTCGGACTTGGCATTGGCGTTCCGGACACGTTTATCGTACTTATCTAGGAGCCGACCGGCGTTTTAAATTTGTTGCGAATTAAATTATTGACGATCTAATCGGCAGTGCCGATCTCGCATGCCACTCCCACCGGAGAGGAGATTCTCCACCGTCAGAAGTCACGTTTCTTAATTATGTTTAAATGCTGCGAGTGTCCGTGGACGAATGCGATGCCGTTTCGTTACGGTAACGTTTCATCCGTAAAAGCGACGTGAAAAAAGGAGATTAACATTCGAATTAATCGGGAGATTAAACATAATGAAAGAAAATCTCATTACGAGCGGTATAATGGCGGTGAGAAATATCGTCCGACGAACGGAAGGGAAAAAACGTGCGGTGCTAAAGAAAAGGCGAGTGCGAAGAAAATTAAAAGCTAGAACGAAATTAAAAAATGTTGAAAAAATGTAATCGACGCCAGTCCGCGATTAGGGGAGAAATGCAAACAGGACACGGGTATCACGGGGGAGGGTTGGGGGCGTGAGGTAAAAGTTCTCAATTAAAGAGCGGCTACGGAAAGTCTGGTTGTAATTAGATTTTTCTCATCTCCTTAAGTCAGCAAGCTCGACCGCTGACACTCACACTGTGTAATTTGAAATCGAGACTTGTTAATTTCCGTCAAGTACTCATTTTGGTTCCTTTTTTAATCCGGATCTTATAAATGCAATAAATATGTTCCTTTACATTTCAAATTTTTTGTGTGGTTCTTGTTTTCGGATTAATTTAAGTCATTATATTATTACTTATCTGCTTATTACATGTACCGTCATATTTAATTAAGAGACGGAAAAGTTGTGATTAAATAATAAATATTTTTCAGCTCACACGAGTATGTGCCACAGCTGGGCACGGGGCCTACCTATTTTTTGAAAAAGAGATAGTAATCCACAAGAAACAACCAGACTAGTTAGTATGACTAACGACAAAGACACATATATATTTATCCCGAATTGAATATGAGATGCATTGTATAGAAGGAAAAACCTATTATAGAACTGTAAAACACAAAGATGATGATATCTTGACTTTCCATGTAGAAAACTACTACATGGAAAGTCAAGATATCAGAGTGTCAAGAAAGTGAAGGTGAAAAATGACTTTTTGTGTATAGTTTATATTATATAATAAATTAAATTATTATACTTTATTCAGCATACGCAAAAAGAGACTTTTAAGTAAAAAAATTGAATAATGTCAAAGAATTTAATTCGGAAGACCTAACTAATTATTGCCTACTAAGATGACATAGCTTATTAGCTTAGCTTAAATAAAAAATAACACTCCTTGCAATTTTTTTATATTATATAATGATTAAAAATCTTGTCCAATTCCAATTGTTATTTTTTGTATTATTATGCTCAAAACACGAATATATTTGCCAAATCAATAACCGTTTCCATTAATATTATTCAATTAAATTTTTTATTACACTTTCTTTCTGAGCTCTGGTTTCCTTATTCCATTTCCTTCCGTGACGTCAGCTGTAATTAATTCCCAGCGGTGTCCAAGCGTGCCAAGGAGCGTAATTAAGCATCTCGCCTTGTAATTACTTCGCTTAAACTTGTCGGAAGTTTGTCGGAAATTGTCGGGATTTGTCGAGTCGAGAGTCGAGTGGCTGGCTAGCCAATTAAGGGGCACGCCCGCCCACGACGCCGCGATTAAGCAATTAACGCAGTCGGGCGGGCGGACACTCGCTCATTTAACTCCGCTTAGGTTTTCCTGTTTGGGAAACTTTGCATGTTGTGGTTTTCCGTGAGAACGGAGAAGGGTCAACTGTTGTTGTTATTTTTGATCAAATTTCAAACTTAAAAGAAAATATTAAAAGTGTTTTCTCAATTGTTGTTTAAAGTCCTCGATTAAAAATCTTCATAATATTATATATTATTGCAAATTTGTCCTCGGAAAACAAGTGGAATTAAAAAAATAACAGAACTAAATTAAAATCTTTGAAAATTTTAAATCTATCTTATATAAGCTAACATTGGATGATAAATCGTTACTGATTTTTACTTATTTCATCTTTTATATTGACTTTATTTTGTGTTGTACACTGTACAATTTTTTTAACGTGCTATTGTTAGTACATTAATATAAAAGAGTAGTAACTGGCTTTTATTGTTATATAATTGTCTTATATCTTATATATCTTGGAATAAGCTGATTTTCTCAAATGAAATAAATAAATAAACATTTAAGGTGCTCCACGAGATTTTTAAAAACTATCGTGATCAGTTTACTGAATGTGTTTATCTCAATGAGTACGGGGAAATTAAGTTCTATCAAACGACAGCGAATCTATTATTATGAGGAACACACGTGCGTTAGTAGAAAGCATATCCAACAATGGGAAGAACTTATGTTTTACGCTAACTGCTCTATGTCAATACGATTATGTTATTACTATTAAGATAAAGTTAATAAATCTGGGGTAGAATTTTTATTTGTGGGTATTTATTTGTAATACGTTGAACGTTACTTGTACAAACATATTTTAGTTTTTTTGTTAAAAAATGGTTACCGATTTTTATAGGCATATGAAAAAGATCAAGATCAAATGAGCTTTTAGCGTCGTGAATAATATTTTGTAAAATATATATGTATTTATATTTAATATTTTGAATCAATGCATGTAAACCTATTTATAAAAAGTTTATACGAAAACTTTGTATTTCTAACTAGCAATATTAACACCCTGACCTGCAACCCCAAATTTCTCCATGATAATTAAATGCCAAATCACAACAGATAATCACAGAGGCCGGAGGGTAGAGTATTAATTAAAAGAAACCTTCGGAATCTCCTAACAAACAAGATATTATCCCTTCAACCCTTCCGTCCTTATTAAAGTCAAAGTAGACGTTCGCTTTAATTCAATAAAGCGGTGTAAACTGCGCAAACAGCCGGCGGAGAAAGGGTTAATTTGCATGTCGGTGTTTGCAGGGTTAACCGCCGATTCGTTAGGGCGCGACAATTAACAGTCGCGGAGGGTGGGAAGGAAACTCATGGGAAACTTGAGGCAGGTCAGTGTTCACTAATTAAATTCATTTTTCATGGACTTTTTAACCAAGGGATCTAATGATTTATATGTATATAATAATTAAAATATTTGCATGCACTATTTCATTTACTAATTACTTTTGATATTTGAGATTTAATTCAAGGAATACAATATCTATATAAATTGTGTCAAAAATCACAGAAAAACGAATGATTCGTTATTTTGTGGCGGTTTTCAAATATGATGGGTCTGTTCTAAGGTTTATTTGACTTTTCGCTTGTCCAGGCTATCAGGTTCACATAGAAAAGTGTCGTGTATCAAAAAAAGTTGGCATTTTAGCGAAAAAGACCAGAGATACAGCGAAATGGAAAAGTATAGTTGTGGAGATCAGCACCCATAATATTGTAGCTTGTAATACGTATGCATAGCATATAATGTCGATTTTGATTTTTATTAGTTTATAATATAACTGTGTCATTTTTATTAAAATTATAAAAATTCTGCTTATACGAAGTCTAAGCTAGTTTGTTGTAATGTTTCAAATGGGTGTTATAGTTTGAGAAATTTGAAGGAATAAAATTTTCTTAAAGAAAATTAATATTTGAAATACTTCAATATTTCTAATAATATTTATACTAATACAAATTAATAAAACTAATAATATAAACTATAATTACAAAAATGTACGTATGAAGCGGAAACGTTCAAAACTATAAAAATGATACAAAAAGCTTGTTAGAAAGACAAATGAAGAAATGGCCGAAACACGCGCGGGGCGTAACTCATACATTTATAATTTACTAATTTGTTGTTTGAAACGGGTAAAATTACAGGCTTTCAATTATATTGCTTAAAAAGGAAGCTTCTTATTCCACTGGTATTTTTACTACGATACAAAGCACAATTTTTGAGTCAAAACTATTTTTATAATATTTAGTTAAGGACTAATATATAATATATGTATATTACAAATAAACATTAAGATATTTTATACATAAAAGATATTACTAAAGTATGTATTATAGTAAAATGCTTTAATCTAAATCCTAGTTAAAACTAACTTTCATTAGAATATTGACAGGCAACGAAGAAGAAACAGTGATATAGGACAACAGGACATTTTTTTTTGTAAATATTAATTTTGTGAAGTTAGAGTAAAATGGCTATATGGAATAAAGCAGAGCGTTAGATAGTATAATATGATTTAAAGAGTAAAAATTATTGCTTTTTATAGAGCTGCTACTACATACAATCTAAGCATACAATTTTTTTTAATGATTATTAGTTCAGAACTAACTTTTTAAAATATATATTTAATAATAAGTTAATACACAACAATTGCGAAAAGACATAAACATGTACACACATACACATACGCATTCATGCACCCACAAACATACACACGCACCTACGCACAAATTGTAATATATTATGTTTAAGGTTTTATATTTATTACTCCATAAATATAAATAAACAATTTGAAATAAAGAGTGGAAGGCTATTCTCACTCTATATTATAACCTATACATGTAGCTTTGTGGTGTCGAAATATTATTATTGGATCGGATTAGTTAAAATACTGGTATTTATAGTTTTAAAATGGCTTAGATTTACTAAATAAGTTTACTATTGTGAAAGTGGATATTTAGAGGATAGAGATAAAGACAGAGGTGTATGTATAATGTTAGTCCCCATATCAGTATTTTGATGATCGTTTTAGGAATTACTACCAATGTTATACCGCAAACATTTACAAAACCCATGAAATTCTCAAACAAGAAGAAACTTATAAATACATTATTTCGACACAAATACATTTACTATTTATCTAGAGTATTAATTTTTCGTCAACCCATTATTTAAAATAAAAATATATATTTATATTTTACGTGTATTTTATGTTTGAAAGGATCTCCGCGAATATGTAAAAAACTTTTAATTTATTGTTTAAATCTAATTTCACAATATATTTAATAAAAACTTCTATTTTATTGAGACAATTAATAAATATTACATTTTACACCTAAAATAGTTAAAAGTGCATTGATAAATCAGCACTATTTTATCTACATTGAAATTGACAGAATGTGTCACAGATTATTAAAAATGATAATTATGAACAACACCGCTATTAGCGCCTGTCAGCGAGGTGTGAATAAAAAAATACTAATGATAATAGAGGGCTGTCATTAAAAAAACTAAACGATTATGGAATACTTTCAACGGCAAAACAATGTTCTTTTTTTGTTAACATTTCACGGATCGTTTCATGTTTCCAAGTCCGTAAACTATTATGTAAAAACGTGTTAGTTTTTATTTTTTTTATTAAATACTCGTAGACAGACGCCTTCATAAAGCAATAACAGGGAAGGAGTTAAAAATGATTTGTTATTTCTACTTACGAGTATAAAGACGATCGATTACTGCATAGTGACTTTTTCAATAAATTGTTGTATTAGTATACTTTACATACATATGAATAGTTTGTATGTGAATTATTTACATGCAATCCCTTATCTTTGTACGAATTTTATTTACCTTTTGTGATTTGGTAGAAACACATATTAAGGAAAAATAACTAAAATTCTATACTTAAATAGAAAAGATTAACTACTGGAATCAAGTAATAATAATAGATATTGATTTTAAAGGTTGATTAATATGAAAGTACGTATAAGTATGAAATCACGTGTACAATATTTTGTGTGAAAAATATGAAAGAACAAAAATAAATTTAAGAATCACACAAATATGATTGCAAAATACTATCACTTTGTGAAAATCTGTTCATTACGCTATTTGACAGTGAGATTTACGCAATAAGAAGAAGAAGAAGAACTTTAAGAATTCGAAATGATGAAATTGATATCTTGAGTGAGGTAAATAAAGCTTAGTATCACATTTAATGCTTTTAAGCATTTCTTTGTTAGCCTTTGTTGTTTCGATAAATTGAGAATAATTTTGTGATTGAGTGAATTTTATTTGTATGTTGGCAGTTTACATTTCCGCTTTGGGCAGCGGGGGAGGGGCGAGTGTGCGTTGGCGACGATCGACCGACACAATTTTGATTGATTGTATTGCTTAGTGTAGTGTAACCAATCTTATTGAAAACTACCATTGTATGGTATCGGAAAGGCCATTGCTGCGTGCGACGCACGGCTTGTCAAACGGTTTAAAATGAAAAAAGGGGACAACCCTAATGCGACTCTTAATGCGCCCGTGACATTTTATGTTTTGGGGAGTTATTATATTTTGTTAACAGGCTGCGCTGTAAGTTATATAATAATAAAAATAACATTTTTTTAAAAAAAATTCCTATAATTATAATAGACATCATTCAGATGGTACATATACATATACATGTTTTAAAATTTCATAGTACTTATATATTTTTGGAAACCAAATTATATATTTGTATTATATAATATATCCATATCGTTTAAAGATTTCTGATATTTTAAAGTTAAGAAAATGAATAAGTTTTGTGTAATATATAGGTATTCTCCATTGGCCGGCAATCTGGAATAGGTTTGAAGTAATTGGCGTGCGAACAAAATTGTTAATATCATAAAAGCTGCTTATAACAACTACTCATTTAGAGTCCAGCACGACAATCTCCTTTCAGATGAGAGTTAAAATCTTGAACACTAAAAGTAAGTTTATAAATTTAAGATTCTGCTGTACTGGTGAGACATGGAAAAGTACGAAAGAACTAGTACGCAAACTCCATGTATTCGTCAACCGCTGCCTACGCCGAATCTTAAAAGTATATTGGCCGGTCTCCAACGAAGAGCTGTGGAGAATCAGCAATGAGGACCCAATAGATGTCCAGATACGTCGATAAAAATGGAGATGGGTAAGGCATACTCTCCGGCGCCACGACAGTCATATCCCCAAACAAGCTCTCGAATGGAATCCGCAAGGGAAAAGAAAACGTGGGCGCCTAAAACAAACTTGGCGGCATACTGTGACGGCCGAAGTGTAGAAGATGGGCCTATCCTGGAGCGAAGTGAAGCATATCGCCGCCGACAGATCGGGATGGAGAAGCGTCGTGTCTGCCTTATGCCCCACCAGGGGGACTTAGGACACAGAGAGGAGAGAGAGAATATATAATTAGAGTATATCTTTATCTTTTAAGATCCACATACAATGTACGACAAATTCACCTAAAACAAACATGACGAATAATTTATGTAATGTTTAATGAATAATTGTATTATTCTAAAGAGTTGATAACGCATCTCGTGCTAAGAGACACGACAAGGGTGAAGGTACAAGTGAAAGTATTTGTGCAAATAGATGAGATCCAATCAACACAAATAGGTACTGCACACGACACAAAAGACGGCTTTAACGACATGTCAAACTCAAATGTCGATGTTTTTTCAATTTAAATCGATAGGAGGGCTGATAGAAAAACAGTTCAAAGAGGGCTGGGTTTTATCGATTTTAAAACGTAAAAAAATATAAATCAAGCACACTCCTATTGATTTTCTTTATTATTCAAATATTTACAAAAGGAAAGAAAGTCGGCGTCAACACAAACTGACTCAGTTTTTGAATTACAAAGAGTGTAAGCATCGCCGAATAAAACAACAATTAGAATAGCCGATACCGGCGCATCGCTGCGAGCTCCCTTTGTTGGACCACCCTCCTCCCCATTATTTTATCTAATCAAAAAGTTTTAAAAGGAAAAATTATGCCAGCCTTTATTATGAGTCAACTTTCTTTAAGAGGGGAATGGCGAGTATATTTTTAATAAGGATCGGGCTAAAGAAAATCTGCAGACAGAATAAGGCAGCGTTCTTATCGCCCGGAACGAGCTTCTCGCTGTGAACAGTTCGACGTGCGAAGTTTCTTAATTGTCTACTTAATGTTGCTTTTGTTATAAAATTTGAAAGTTCATTCGCAATGTCTCTTTGTTTGTTTTATTGCTGATTTAATTGCTGTTTTAATTGTAGAAATTCTTCACTGTCTTGATTACGCGAATCAAGTTCTACGTACATATGAAGTATTATATATAACCTTTTCATCTCATTTAAGGCTAAGTGATTGTATTAAAATATATATTGTATTTACATATGTATATTTTTATATATAATCAGATTTATTTTTCTTGTTGAATGTGGAACATTTTCGTGGAACAGTATGACAGTGATAAATGTTTCTGGATTAGAAGAAATAACGGTTACGTAAAAGCACGTTTTTATTTTAAACATTTGTAATCTTATTCTACATATTTAAAATAATCTTGAATTTTCAAGACCACATCAAAATGCATGTCTTCGTAAGTCACTTTATTGTATTTCTTTTCTAACATCGTTCTTTTGGTTATTTTATATTTGAATTTCTTCTAAAGATTTCTTATAAGTCTTAATGTATTCTCATAAGTATCTAAGTAGATTCTTATTACATTGTGTACGTTAGTAAATACTATGTATGTCTGCTTATAAAATAGTTTCCTCCACTCTATTGAAGTAATGGTTTACAGCTATGGTTTCTAATAAGTCTCTAATAGAACCCCGGTAAAAATTTACTTACTCTTACTGGCTTTGAGTTTTTACTGGGATTTTTAAAAAAAAAGATTTTTATTTTATTTTATGCAAGAGATAAGTAAACAAGCAAGGGTTTCATCCGATGCTAAGCAACCACCGACTTTTATCTGCAGCGTCTACTAAAGGCAGCAGATGCGATGTCTATCTTGGGGTAATAGTGTGAATAATGGGAACGGAAGAAAAAAGAAACGGGCAGAAGGAAATAAACGTCGGACTTATTTTTCACAGCCCATTATATATGTCCCACTACTGGGCACGGGCCTGCCTATTTCTGGAGGAACGGACATCAACTGACCACGCTTGGCCAATGTGGATTGGCGGGGTAACCACTCTTGAAATAAATACCTCTATGACATACATTTATTTATTGCGATACGGTACGGTAAGCTTTCTATATGGTATCGTTATCGTAAATATAACGTCAATATATCTAAGATAAATGTCAATATAAGCTTTTAAAAAAACACTCTATTTGGACTAAAATTTTCAAATATGTATATCCTATCTGTATTAAAAAAAAAGTATTTTGACGGCGCTACGTGAAACAAAACATTTCTATATAATTAAAGAGGCACAGAAAAAAATTGCTCCCAAAAAACGGAGGGTTGAGAGTGGCGGGACTCCCCAAACAGTTTCTTTACTCAACGTTTTTCGTAAATACGCTACTCTTAATGCAACAAAGAAAAATAACTTTACCGGTATGGGAATACGAAATAAATTTGTTTGTACATTGGATTGTGGTATTATTTTTCTGAGACGGCGTTTATTTTTGCACACCTTGTAAGCGTAAATCAGAGCCCGCGGCGAAGTATTTTCCAGACAAAAAGATGCAATTATATGCAGAAGAGGGATAGAGTGGTGACGGCAATCATTCATAATCAGATCGAATATTAAATTTAGGTTCATTCGCATGACTATAAGTGTAAAACTTCTTCAGACACATTTTATTAATTTAATCATATTCATTAATGTAAAACAAATAAGAAAATAGTAAAAGAAAAGAGTATGGGATCTGTAATCAAATTATTCATTTATTTCTGCGTATTTCTTAAGTTTGTTGTTTGCGTCAGTCTGTTGTATCTATTTATTTTGAAGGAAAAAAATTGAAAAATAAGTTTCAGATATCTAAGCTCTTAATGATAACGGAGAAGTACAATTTTAAACATTCTAGATTTAATTTATTATAAATGTTCGGTCTAAGCATTATGATCAAAACATACAGTGAAAAGTACCTACTCTAGAACGTAATTCCATAATGCTTATTATATACGGTGTTACATAAGTATTACAATACATGTTAATATTTACTTATGTAACACTGTTTAACAAACAACTCTTTGTCTAAGTCACAGCTTAATGTTGCATAACCATACCAAACAAACAATACATCGGCAAGAACTTTTTTTTGTGTTACATCGGAAAACAAATCAGGAAGCCACGCGCGGCAAAAGTGACCGATGCGAGGAAAACACTCAAAATACAATGAATAGTTGCAAACATTGGGTCAAGGTCTCGGTACCTCAATGTCGTGCAACGGGACACCGCTGGTAAAAAAAAACGGGCAGGGTTCCGTGAGGGATGTACGTGACGAGACCAAAATAAATTCATAGTAACCTCATACGTGAACCTTTTTTGGTTTCGAAAGATAATATTAAAAAAAAAAAACTAAATGAACATCAGCGAAACAAACAGTGTGTAAATGCATATGACATGAATACCATACTCCCTCCCGAAGGCTTTATTGTTTATACAGATAAAGTTTTTTGCCATTTATATGTAGATTAAAATTTTCAATTACTTTTATGCTTATTAAATAAATTACCCAAAAAATGAAATAAACAAAGAGTTAATTAAGAGACATTTCGTTTCTTACGTACAAATAAGATGACTAAAAACAGAATAGACCGTACGCGAACGCTATAAAACTTGTACAAGATACTTGTACATGTTTGATGTACCTTGTGTGTTTAAATTTAAGTGCGAAATGGTTAAATGTATCATAGCCAATAAGGCGGTAAGAACGGTGTATCAAAAAACTAGATAATAAAAGAATTATAGGTTCCGCGAGGTCAGGCGACTCAAAGGAAGACCTAGGAAGTGGTGGAAAGGCTGTGCGATGGAAGGTCTTCAGTAGAGTGCCGAAGGAAGTAAGAAGTAAATAAGGTATATAAATAAAATTAATGGTGAGAAGAAGAGGAATTCAATATTATATTATTTATGTTGACTCTTAAGTGTTTTATCTTAGTAAGTGTTCGTTTAATTTTGTTCTGTATGATCTGATGTTACGTCGTTCGCCCTTAGGTCTTTACAGCTTCACTAGAAACTAGTACTTATTAACAAACTATTTGAATAAGTACACATAAGTATTATTATTATTATTATATTCATATTATAATCTATGTCATATTATAATAAACGTAATTTTTGGATGGCAACAATAGATATCATAGAGTGATAAAAATGGAAAAATATTACACATGTCTTCGAATTTATTACAGTTTAAATGCCGAATTAAAAGATGTGTGGGTCGAATGAATTTGGTGTCTAACCATGTGTGTTAGTAATGTCTTAATTTATACTGAACCTGCTTGTAATATGTGGCCATCACTTATTTTGGAAATTATTATTCAAGGTGCAAATACGTCGCATTCATATAAGGATGGTTTAAATTTATGATGTTAACATTTTAACAATTTAATTTAAATTTATAAGTGTACATTATATAATCAAAAAGTTTACTTGTTCTAGAAATCTAAATGGTCGTCTTTTGTTCTGTAAATACGTTTCTTCTTTTAATTTTGCTAGCAGAATATGACATATAAATATCAAAGTAAGCCAGACGAGGAACTGCTATTAAAGGAAAATGGATAAAAACAGTATCTTGAAAAAATATATAATATTTTTATAATAATGCAAGTATCTTTAATAAGTATTAAAAATCGTGTAAAAGTAATGCGGAACTCAAAGTTAAATACTAAATCGCATTTGCTTGATTTTTTTGTACATACACCCGTTCCTGGCGAACTAACATAACATAAATATGAATGGTGTCCACACCAAGGACATATTATGTACGCCCGACGCGTCACCCGTCCCGCGTTCATCCTGCATTTGGATTTTGGTTCAGACTGGTTACGATATGTTTAGCATTTACATAGTTTCTAGAATAAGATGTCAAATTGTTTTTGTAAGCATTTCAAGGATATAATTATTTTTTTGGTTTTTCCGATTTGGCAGACAGGATTATTGATAGTATGAATATTTCTTGATATTTTGAGGCATTATATGTATATGGTATTATATTTTAACAGATGAATAATGTTGTCAAGCGTTACTTTGCAGATATCCATTACTTAGGTGGGAGAGTCAACAACAAAAACAAATTCGAAAAATAATGTTGTGTACACACGACCTGCGAATGTACACAACGCTCGCTTCGTCTCAATACGAGGCATCCTCAAATGTAATGGACTATACGGAAGAAAACCGAATACTCAACGGTGTATTATATCTATTACACGAATCCATAGTTACTTGAGTTTTTAAGGACTTACACGAACTGTTTTATAAAAAAGGATATAAAATTAAGATATGATCAAGCCGCTTGAATTATTTCAACTACTTTTATCAGTGAGACTATTTACGAAGATCAATGGACAATGTTTTTTAATTTGCCTGGTTATATTCACTTAATACTCGCAAGCTGGAGGCCAGTATGTTGTGGACTAGAGATAACGATAGAAAGAGAATACTCTTTAATCATGAAACCCTAATGAAAGAATAGCCCCTGTCCTGACCAGCCTCCTGTTTGGATCTTTATCTAAGGACCCTAAGGTGAAATCGAGATCTTGCCATGGACTGCTATCGGAGAGGTGGAACGAGGAAACAAATAAACATCAACATTCGTCAACAAGCAGTTAATTATGAACGTTAAAAATCTTTTTATGTCAAGGAAGGTCTGTGTTAAGACTACTGATATATTTTACAATAATAGTTATGATAAATCGGAAAGTATATAAACAATAGAAAAACCAACAATGATTTTTAAGAGGCCTTATTTCTAAAAAGCATATAAACCTATTGAAGAGGTGGATGTATATAAAATGATAAATAATACATTGTTAAAAAGCGGTGTTGTGAGTCTTATACTACCATAGCTGGGCACGGGGCTTTGACATTTCTGGAGCAATGTATTATTTGTGGTTATAATTATTCATTAATAGACTTCTGATTTACTGATGCACTACTGCTACTACACTAGCACACAATACAACTTATTTACATATATTACTGTTGTAGACGAATTTTAATTTTCGATAGTATTTGGCTAATCCAAATTTCTAATTTTGTGTATTGATTTGCGGCTATTACCGCACAATATCATTTTTCTTATTTTTTTACGCCGATTTTAACACAGTAACTTTTAGTTTTCCATCATTAATCTCATTTTTATAAAAATACTACGCATAAGTGGGCTGTTCTGTTTATGGAATAATATTTCTTCTGAGTTCTTTTATTATTTTTAAGCAAGAAGCGTGTGGGCCCCACGCTGCGCTCTTTTATGTCCACAAAAACACATTTCCGTAATCACCTTATAAAGGGATTACTATAAATAAAGAGGAAAAAGGAAATTAACCGCATTAGACGAGGAAAAAATCCCGTCCCCTCGCAATATGTGCGCTCCCACTGATAAAACACTTTATGTACGTTTTTCGCGTAAATGAAACAATGTGTTATTATATATTCCTATTATTGTATTTAACAAACGCTTTGTTGTGGGAAAAGCTACTCTAAGTTCTTGGTAAAAGTGTACAAATTTGAATGGCAGACATCAAATTCTTCTATGGAAACGCTGCAGGTTATAGATGAAGTTGTTATAGTCAAAAAAATAATTATAAGGTATGAATTTTATTTTAATATGTACATAATATGTATGTCTCATAACTGAGCAAGGTACCTTTCCATTTCTGGAGGAATGGTCATTATCCCACCACGTTCGTCCGAGACGGAATGGAAGAATGGAATGTAAGTCTGGGTGACTTGGATAAAAAGCTGTAGGTCATACATATAAATGAAATGAATTACACATTTTTTAATTTTTAGTTAAGTCAAAACTCAAAAACTCTTTACACATATATATCCACAGGGCAAGGCAAGGGATAAATAAACAATATAAACATAAATGACAAGTACTAACACTCATACTCAGAATAAATACCAGTATCGAACCCATTACACTTAGATTATATAATGAAGCCTTTGGTACTATGGTCTAGTTTTCTTGTTAAATAATTTTTATTCAATTAAGTTAAGGATTTCAATTTAAATTAGCATTATTGTTATTAAAATGTGGAGGATTACATCGTACATACGATACCTAAGGGTGGTTTAGACGACGCGAAATCCTTGATGTTATATAAAAGTATGCAGTAGGCTACCCCTGTGTAGGTTTATACCCGGGAGGCGGTGCGAGTAGGGGGATAAAAAAAGAAAATGAGGAGTTATGTTTTCGGTAATAAAGGTCGGACGAGAGAAATCGTTTAAGACGCCGCCAAATGAGATGGAACGAATATATTTGATTATTTTTATGGCGCGGAATGGCGATACGGTGCGGCCTCGGACTTAATGTCTATTTGTTTTACTACAATTTAATATTATATTGTTTATGGTTTACGTTTTATGGACACTTGTTTAATTTTGTGCTACTGAGCAGTTTTATCCCGCAGGAGTGCCTAAATATTGATTCACCGTAAATTTAATTGTAGGTGACATATAATACATGTGTGTATAATAAATTTGTATCAATAACATATAAACTGACATATTAGTTTTCTTTTTAACTAAACTGTACTTTTTTCACAGCCAACATATATACCACAGCTGGGCATGGTGCCTTCCCATTTCAGGAGGAATTGACCTTAAACCACCATGTCTGGGTGCTCACCAGTCTCGGTGCCCACAAGTCTGGCTGGCCAGCAAATTTGCCTTAGGCAGGCTAAGGCAGATTTGCTGGGCATCCAGACTGGTAATAAGAACCTGTAGGACATACAAATATTTATCCCGCTGCGGGAATCGGGCCCGCAGCAATTAACTCCGAAAGCGCTAACTTTTCCTTCAGAATCAGTGCTCAGCAGTGAGATATATGTATAATGGCTGCGAAAAAATACAAAATCCATGCAGAGATTCGAAAAAAAAAAATGTTGTATTTAAAACAACAATTTATTTCCGAGCAGGATAATCTGAATCTGAAAAATCCTCACCAAAGATTCACCAACAACTGAGCCAGACGGTCATACATGTAGTTGTACGATATAATTGAAATCATATATGAAATATTGAAATATTAAGAACTCGGTTCGCTCAGATTTATGATTATTATAATTGGGAGACAGTCGTTATTTTTTATGGCTTCTGAAAAAAGGGGCATGAATCGATATACGGGACACAAAGCGTAATTTATAAGTCCGCCGGTACTCGTTTAATTGGTGAGAGAAAAAAAAAATAAATTCTCCATAACCCGTGTCGCATCCCTTTTAATTCAGTACAGAATTCGACATGCTGGGGTGTAGTCTAATGGGTTTTATCATTGGAAATATTGATAACTAAAAATTACGATCGCCGAATGTAAATAGAATTCTGTATTAAACTACTTTTGATAATTTTTAATACAGTCCACATGAGTCATACTGTTCACCAGCCTCCATTTCTGGCGGAATGGAAATTAACTTACTCCGTTTTTCAATAAGTACATGCACATAGGCCACAAATGTATTGTATTTATGCATATGTAAAAGTTGAACCAAGGACCATTGATTCATAAGATAAGTAACTTCGCCACTGAGCCATCGTCAATTTAACCCACTCTCTTGGTACATAAAAAAAAAAATTAGAAAATCTTTAGATATCTGCATAAGAAGAAACTATTATTTATTAAAAAAAATAAAGAAATCTTAGCTAATTTATTATGTTGAAAAATACATAACTTTTTTTTAATTGAATAAAACTTTTGTTTCAGTATCGTTCGCTGCAGTAGACAATACTTTTGCATGACTTCGACATAAAAAACTTCACACAAGCGTTAGGATGGCAAGAACCCTCGCGTCACATAATGAGGGGAGGGGTACGGTGATATAATGCATTTTTTTATTGCTTACTCCTTATACCCACAAGTAAAAAAAATACTGACTGTACACGCTTATTATACATTTTAACTATTCCCTTTTTTCTGTACGGGGTTGTGAAGGGTTCGGACGCTGGAGGGTATGTTTGCTTGACTTAAAAAATACGTAGTTTATAAATGCTGCGAGCTTCGTTGTTTTTCATTTTCGTTGCCAAAGGGTCAAGCGAGAACCGATCATATTTTGATTAAAAAAACGATAATTTACATGTAATAAGATGTAGTATTTATAAAAAAATATAGTTTTTTTAAGAATATATTCAGTAAAAATTATCCTCTTTTTTGTTGATTATGAATGAATTTTTTTAAATTAAATTATATTTCAGAGGTTTATTTATGCATAATTGCGCTTTAAGCGTATGAATTTATATGATGTTAAGATATATTTTGAGATTATTTATTAAATTGGTAGATCTGTTGAGTTGAGAGAGCACTATGATTGTTATTCTAATTTAATTCGGCTCGGGTCAGGTTTGTCGCCTGTGTTTTATTGCCAGGTAGCCTTTTGTTTCTGAGAAAAAAATATTTATATCTCCTTCTATTAGAAATCCTATTGTTCGCGCGAGGGCACGTCAGCACGCGACAAAAGGAACATTAATTATAATATCCGATTAAAAAACGCCATTTAGCTGCGCCCGAGACGTCCTTTGTTTGAGATGATTGAATTCAAAATTATCTACATTAGCTGCTGTCGCTGGGGACAGAGATACTGGGTGTTTAGATGGAAAAAAGCAAACATCATAAGGTTAGCAAAGCATTTTTGCTCAATTTTTTGCTTTTTTGCTGAAATTAATATCTTAAATTATAAATTTCATAAGGATCGTATAACGAGATAACATTATTCCACTAAGTCTGGGAGTTGTAGTATGGACACCGAAGGTCTGCCGAAATATGAGGATCCAATTCCATAAACCACGCTAGAAGGAGGAAACTCTCGAGTTATGTCCGTACGTGCCCGCACATAGTAATTAGATATTACGCTTCCCAGCTAATCGTAACTCGCACGGGTGTTGTTTTACCCGAAAGGGAGAATAAATCACGCGCGCACACCATGGCTATACCGCGACGTAATAAAAAAAAAACACAAAAAGAAACAATGTCAGAGTGCGGAACAAAAGGAATTATAACAGCGGGCAGATACATCGCGAAAAAAATCGTTATGATAATAAAATAAAATGGTTAAATAAAGAGCCGTAATAATAAACGCTGAGAACAATGCGCATTTATGTGTCGAGGAATAAATTGAGATTTGTTTAGCCAGGCCGGGCATAGACAAACTTTTGTGACATTTCGCGCCCGAATTCCGCGCGGCAGCTGTCTCGAATTTTAGGATTAATTTCGCACAGATGAAGTCCTGCATTTTAATGAGATATTTTGTTTCAACGAAATGCTTTTATAATAACTAAAATATTTTTTTATTCAATTATTCTAACCAGGCGTGTGTTCTATTCGTTTAGTACGAAGTAACTGACATCGGGTATATTTCATTATTCGAAAGCGATATGGAACTAGGTGTATCGTGTTTGTCGTGTGTCGCAATGGGGATGAAAGGCACTCATATTTTTATAATAACATACGCCACAGATGCACTATTAATCTCTTGCGCGGTGTGTTGTTATTAAATCTTGTAAGAGCGGGCGATGTCGTCCGCCATATTATTAATGGAAGTGTATCACGGGAGCCATTAGATACATAATTAACATCGATCGTGATCGTTAGGAGAGAAAAAACTGCTCCGAAGGCAGAGCGGGACTTCAGTCACCTTCGCGACGAATAAAAACGTCATTAAAGATTGATTGCCGCGAGGAAGTATCATTAATATTATTCAATTAATAAAATGTAATTTCGCGAAGTAAAATGCTCACCCCGCGCGGAGTAAAAGCAATTAGTGGCTAGATTGCAATCCGTCAAAACAACTGCGTCGAGTGTAAAAAAGAAGCATTCATTAAAAATAGAAATCGCGAGGGGTGAATATGTAAGGAGTTTTTTTTGCATAAGACGGAGGCGCCCTCGTTTTTTAACATTTTTTTCTGACGAAATGAAACTATGTGGGAGCACCGTAAGCGGCTTTCGTCACACTTGCTCAGAGTTGGTATTGGCGAAGTGTTTTATTTTAATTGTGCCTGTAATGACTGTTGTTATGGTTTTATGGTGCCATAATGAGCGGAGTCGCGCGGTGACATTTGCATGTGATCGCGGGGAGTTTTTCGACGTTACTTTTGTTGATGAAGTTTTTTCAAATGTTTTTAGTAGACGGTTTATGGCGAGTGATACGGCTTTATTTAGCGTTTGTGGTTAAACATTTCAGCGGTGCGATTTTTATGGCTGTAGGGTGGTTTATTGTTCTTTTTAAAGTGTTTTTATTCGGCATGTACAGACAATTTGCATAATGATTCTTACTAACTGTATTACTATTAATTAGTTGTGTATGTTTTGGAATATTTGATTTCTATTCAAATAATATGTGCGCATTATAGAGGTAACAAGCGTTAGGCGGCTATCAATCAAATGAGTAGGCGATACGTAAAAGATAACAAAGGACGATCGTCTGACGTGCCGACGGAGTCGATTTGGTATTAGCAGTCATTAAATTGGAAATAACGCTATATCGGCGATACACCGCTTTTCTTTTATAAATATCTCTCACGTGATCCCCGTGCCGCGTCGTGTCACGAACCCGCAGAAACGATGGAAATATTCAAATGGCGATATAAAAAAGACAAGTTAGGTAGCTTTTAAAAAGCTTGTTTGTTTAGCGACGAATCGTTTCTAGACATGACACACTATGGTGCACGGCGCATCCAAACCTCTGATCTGGCGCATATTTCTCGTGCATTCACTTTTCTTAACTCGTAAGCTTAAAGCCTCGTTTACTATTTTCAAAAAACGTATAAATCTATTAGAAAATATTAATCTTTCCTTTGCGATATAAAATTATTTCGAAATATGGGTTATTGGATAGTGTGTAGATAAGATTGAGTTTGAAAGGACCGTTTTTCTTATTAGAGATAAAATTAATTTTTGATTTGAATAAAAATTCTGGAAACAACAACGTCGTTAAAAATTACATTGTTTCTTAACAGCAGATATAACACATTCATACTAAGACAACATTTATTCGAAATATTTCTGATAGTGTTGAAATTAGTATTATATTCACATAATTAAAATATTAATAAAAATAAAATTTAATAAAAGTGAAAAATCTAAGAAATAAAAATTGGGACGTTAAATTACCTAAAGCCTATAATGAATCCATGTATTTCAAGAAAGTTGGTAAATACGGTTAAACTAAATAATTTGTTCATCATAATCAAAAACCAATAAGAGATTGTGCAAAGAGATATTGGTGCATGTAACAGTCTTGCACATCGCAAAATGGAACCCATTTGAAGGCTTAAGACTGCAAATACATTATACTAGAAAGAGTATATTAATTGTGACTTAGTATACAATTAATATACACTTTCTAGTATAATGAACATTTAAAAATTGGCTGATAGATAAAGGTTATAAGCTCTGACTCGTTTTGAAAATATGTTTTAATTTTTTTTATATCATTATTATTTATACGGGGAAATTACATTTACACATGCATTTCTTGACAGAACCATCATGCATCTTCTTGTGTTTCGTTGTCGAGCCGATTAGGTCGATATACATTATTAATAATAGATCCCTAATCTACCGGAATAGTGGCAACATCCGTCAATTTTGAAATAGACTAGTGGCGTAATTTTGAAGTAGAGCAGTGGACTGTTGCATCTGTATCAATTAGCCTCATATGTAATACTAATTTTTATCTCTGCAGTGACATAATTTAATATAGTCGTCATAATATTATATTATCTGTTTAATGTAAAATTAAATATTATGTGTTATTGGCTATAATAGATCCTCGAACGTGTATTCCAGCTGATAATGTGCCACCATTTTGTATATTGTAACGCCATTTTATAATATAGAATGCTATGGATTGTATTTCAATACGATCGTAACATTTTAAAATTAAAAACATAAATGAATATTCATATAAATCAACATTATCAACGAACAATGATGCATTTATCGGATTGCAATTTATTTGCTTATTTATTGAAATTTGTAACGCATGGTGATAATAATTTATTTTTGAGTTGTTTTATGGCTACTGTAGGTCTGATTCATTTACTTTTAGCGTATAACACGTAGTAAGAAAGAGATGACTATCTTTGTTACTGTACAGATGGTTTTTTGTCAACGAAATGGAATTCATTGATAGGATTTTTAATGGTTTTAAAAAAAATGGCGACAATGGTGCGGAGTCGATACGACAGAATTATTTATTGCTCGTCGTAAATCGCAGTCGAAATTAAATCGATTCTAAATCCCATTTCACATTCCCTCTCTAATGATCTCTTTAATGTTTCCAATAATTGCTATAAATCAACTTCTTGTATTACTTTTATTGTACATTGAAAACCTTTTTATGAATATAGGTACATATCTAGATATTTATTTGTTAGTACTAAAGCAGTTTCCACGCCTACTAAGGTTAAATAAGGGTTTATTATTGATATATAAAATTTATTTTTAAAAGTTAACTAGTTACTTTATATAGAAAACGAAACTTTAAAATTGGTTTATTGCCTATTTCACATGTGTTATTTAAAAATATTTTAAATAACTCATGTAAAATAGGCAATAAACTAATTCTTCCTTCTCAACTAGAGTAGCTAAGGTTCTCAATTAGAGTAATAATTATATTTATATTTTATACTCATAACACTCCAAGGTTACATCATTAAGGGATTCTGTTTACATCGGGGTTGAATTAGATCAACAAAAGACAAAACATACAAATAGAACACCTATGTGGTGGTCACATACAAATGCAAAATCAACGCCAATGAAATGTTCTGATCCGAAATAAACTAATTAATCGCTACATTAAATACTTGTAGATTTTTGAGATGTTACTCTATTGAGTAAAGGAGAATTTGCCACAATTGGTTCCTGATATAAGATTTAAATGTGGGTTAGAATATTCTTGGTTTACATTTCCTATATTTTGATATTCATTTGTTGTAATACATCGGAGACAAAATCTATGAATATGTTCTCTGGCGAACAAAATCAGGGTGGTGGTTCATTATACAAAATGATATAAAATATTCATATTTATAAAGTAAATAAGTAAAAAAAGGATTTATTGTGGGATACAAGTTCAAGCAAACCTTAATTTATTTAAAATCTGAAAACACGTTGCATACATAACTTTAAAAAAAGGATCCAATTTGAATTTTTATATTTCTTGATATATATGCTCGTCTGAAAAGATAGTAACAAATAGTTTTTGTTCAAACAAAAGCACTCCTTAGAGAAACAAAGCGAAGAGCTATAAAAACGTTGAAAGCTAAAAGAATCCGCGAGCTATGTGTAACCGCACTGTTCCGAGGTGCGAAAGACAATGATAATTGTTCCAAGTGAAATATAGTATTGCCACCGACAAAAGGACCGTGAAGAAAAAAGTTTCATTTTTCATTGTAAGGCCGAGGCCATTCAATACAGGTGGGGCGACGTGGGGTGGGCACGGACAATGGATTGTATCAATGGACGATACCAATATTTTTTTTAGTAAAAAATATTAGGTATTGAGGAAGCGGGGGACCGTCCATTAATTACTTGCAAAGTGATGGTCACAACGGCAAACAGGATGACATTGCAAACGCGAACTTCAGCTTGGTGTTAAATTAAAATTAATTGTATGTTTTGCTATATCTTATCTAAGTATGTATCTTAGTATGTATCTTGGCTAAAAATAGTATCAGTTTAATATTATATTTATAGGTATAGGTAATCTATAAAGAGAGAGAAAGTGACCGTGCTACTAAGACGCTTTTGATTTGACAACGAGCTTGAATTTAGATGATCTTAATAGAAATATTTTGTAAACAATATAATTCTGAATGTTTGTATATGAGAACAATGTTTTCCAAATCTGTTTACAAAGAAAATAATTCGGAACGTTTAAAACAGTACTTGTAAAATATGAATAAATGTTTTACTGATTGTTTATTTAATCATCCTGTTAATAAATAAATATAACAAAGTGTTTATAATGACGAAATACCTTTTCTTTAACTGAATAAAACTCTAATACATTTTCGTGTGATTAAATAGTCACACGAAAATGTATTATTAATATATATTATATTAATAATACATATAATCGTGTAACTTGCATCATTTTTGGATTATACGTTTAAGATACTTTCACAACAGAGTAAAGTATTTTGTATGGTTTTTTCGGTACCTTTTAATATTTTAAAAAATACCTTCAGTTATTTAACTTTTAAAATAATGGACGGGACAAGTCGCGAGAAACACTTGGCTTCTTTATTTTATTTTATAATTCAAATAAGACATTTATAAGTTTCCCATCAATTGCAATACAAGAACATACTTCTTTGAAACGTTTATTTGAGAACCGTGTAAAAACGAAAAAAATATATAATTTTGTCCTAAGAGCTTTAGACAAATACTCCGAGCAGGGATTATCAGGCCAAGTCATTTGTTAAACTCGACAGCTGCTTCATGCGTATGCGCAGTATGAATGCGGTGACAAAACGCATCCCTTGATCAATCAGATAAAAGAATAACATGCGTGAAACCGTGCAAATTCACCGCATTATTTTACAATTTTAGAGCAACGTTTCGGTGAAGTTTTAAGAAGCAAAAGCTCAATCGGTTAAAATAGTACCTACTTACAATCTAAGATCATGGGTTCGATCCAATCGTGAACAATATTTTCCTTACTAATTTCCGTACTAATTTGCTTTCATCAAGCGGTACGCTTGCTCGTTTGCCCTCCTATCCCATAAAAAAATTGCTTTGAAATTTTGAATGATTACCAAGACTGATATTACAAATTGCTAAACTTTAAATAAAAGAAAAAGAAAAAACAACGTTTCGACGAAAACATTTTGTGTTTCGTTGGTCGTCGTTTAATATTTTTTAAACTCAGCTGTTTACAGAAATTCATTTGTTAGATACTTTCTAACAATTCATTTTAATTCAATTTTTAATTTAAATAATTTTTAGTTTAATTATTGAAAAAGAAAAATAAATTGATGGTAAATTTACAGGAAAATAAAGAAATACGGTTACGTGTAAAAGATAATGAAAAATATTTAAGTGTACATGAATACGTAACAGCTTATACTCCAATGAAATATTAACTTCCCATTGGAGTATAAGCTGTATTTACACATTCTTTTTTCTTTAAAATAATATTAAAAATTTAGACATGAAAACTTACAAATAAGAGTTTAAAATAAATCAATACGTTTCTACATTAATTAACTTTATTTTGTTTTAGTTTAGTGTAGCATACCCAGATCAACATTTTACTGTATACAATTACAGACTCTGCTTTATTACCTAAGGTAAAAAATTCTAAAAAGAGCAAAGGGTCACGTGCCACATCATAAAAAAATGCGAAAAATATTCTGTGTGGCTACCATGCTTTCGTCAAGAATTTACGACCATCTCAAAATTTCTTTGTGGCAAGTATTCCAGTCCACACATTACAAAAGCACTGTGTTTTCTTACACAAAAACATTGAACTATAATCCAAAAACAAAGGTTGGTTTACGTCACGGCTCTAAAATAAAAATCAACGTTTGTTAAGAGATTATATCCCTCGGGGTACGACCACAATAACTGTAAGTAGACAATGCCTTCAGGTAGCTGTTTCTATTAACACAAATTATTATCTTATTTGCGTTTTAAAAACAGTGCTCTGACACAAATTTAAACCTTAAATGTATTATTACAGAGTGGAAGATTATATTTATGATGGCATGGCATATTTGTTAATGTGCGCTTATATCTTAACGCATTTTATGAAAACGTTGCGCTTGCACATTGTCAAACTTAACGTGTTTCAAGTATAGTTGAACGTTTATCTGCTATGCCGTCATAATCCTAAAACATAAATTGAAGGTATTTTGTTATTGATTATGTATTTCAATGACGACGATCAATTAGCTCAGTGGCGGGACCCACTGCCCACGGAGTCTATGGTCTGTATTGATTAAAAATATTTATTCCGAGTCTGGTAACCCCGTCAATCTGCTATGGACAAGCGCGGTCGGTTAACGTCCGTTCCACCAGAAATGGAGAGACCCGTGCTCAGCTATGGGACATATATGGGCTGTTAAAAAAAATGTATTTCAAAACAAATTAAATTAAAACACGATCGCAACGAAATCTAGATACATTCATATAACAAAAATAATCAACAAATAAGAGTGGATTAACGCAAACTGTGTGCACTATTTTTATTTACGATGGTGGTTGCATCGTTAAAAACAGTATCGTAACTATAAACTTAAAATAGATTAAAAAGTGAATATAGTAAGTATAGTATGGTCTGTTTACACGTCTATTTAATAGTTAACTCATTCTATATATTGTTTACAATCAACTAGTGCTTAATAATTGTAAAAGGCGAGGCGTGTGTGACGGTGTTTCGACGTAGTAGCTTATTAATGGATAAGGTTTTAGAACTCTTCAGAAATCTAGACTGTTCAGGAACTTTTATTTATTCTTTTTGTACAAATTGCGTCACACAGACGGACTTCGCGTCCATCCATCCTACGTTTTTTAAAAAACGATCTTTTTATTGCTTATTTTTCTCAAATTACGAAATAGAATAAATTAATGGTCGCGTTTTTTTCTTTTTGGTGTCAATACACAACAAATATATCTCTAGGATAAAGATCATAAAACGAAAATCAATAATCATCCCAAGGAGTTAATTCCGCGAAGTTATTTGGTTTAGATAACGTTCGTTCAGAAGATGTTAGCTTTACATATCTTCCCTGATGGCCATGCAAACAGCGAGGCCAATAACGATCATATAAATTATAAACGAATATCCTATCTCTTAGGACAGGGTAAAAATGGAAACAAACTATTGACGCGACTTCGGCAAACCGAGATAAAATAAATATTTTAGGGTGGCCTCGCCCTAAACAAACAAGGTCCGGATTTGCTGACCGTCGATATAGTTTCAATTTAATACGCCGAAATTTCATCACTTTAATATATATTCCGAAATATTCTTTATAAATAGAGAAGAAGGTTTGATATTCTTTGAACAATTACCTCACGTTACGTCAGTTGAATTCTTAAGAAATAAGTCTACTATCATATTCGATATTTGAAGATGTTTTTTTCACTTTCTCCTAAACAAGCTTGACCATTAGTTCCTGTAAAATAGGTGAACTTTATCGATCGTAACGACTTTGTGTTAAATTAAGAAAATAGAAAATAAAACAGATATATCATATCTTATTCCTTATTCAACTAAATCTTGTTACGATGCGATTCTGAGTCAGTAAAAAAATTTAATCCAGTCATAGTTATAATGTTAATAAGACGAGTCAATAAATAAATTAGGGAATAGAAAAGTCGTAATAAAGGTGTGCAGTAAATTACTAAATTGAAGAAGGTTCTTCAATTTAGTTCTTCTGTAGGTATTTTAATTATTGTTATATTCAGCAGTAGCCTGCGTCAGCTCACTCCAGTGCGCAAACAAACGTCACCAGATCAATGCCACTTCTGTTTGCTAACTCGAAGAGCTGTGGTGACTGGATCTCAGGCGGCTTTCTTCATTCTGCATCATAATTACTAGACAAACTCCGAGCATAGTCCTCTCCATAGCTTTTTGAACAACTCTAAATTTGCTAAGCAGATTCCTGAAGATCAGACCTTTGAGTCCACGTTTCGATGTTGTAATAGATTACAGGTAGGATATACTAGTCGAAAACTTTCGTCTTTAGGCTCTGAGGTATGGACGATGAAAACACTTAAGGGTACTTTTTATAAACGAATCTTCTTACAAATGAAACTGATGCAAAATCCTTTACTTTTTAATTTTTTTAATTCTTTATTTGTATAATGTGAGATTGACAAGATGAAAAAAAAGAGACGTATAAAAGTTCCATCACATTGCCACTTACGGCGTACAAATTTCATTAATAATGACACACTATTAGAAATAACTAAAACAATTATTACAAATCTAAAAACATAGCTAGATTATTATAATATCATTAAAATTATAATTTATTATTACATTTATATATCACTTTTTACTTTACACTATATATTTATCTATTATATACATTTGATCGACTCTTTAAAGCAAAAAAGTCTTAAATATTATAAATATTGGCATCTATTAGCCATTTATGTAATCTTTTTTTAAATAAAGTTGCGTTCAATTCTTTTAATTCATGAGGTATATTATTGTAAATGCGTATACACATGAACAGGCAACTATTTATATATTTGCTGAGTCTGGGGTGATCATCCAACACTAATCTTCGAGGATCACGCCGAGAAAGACCAGCGTTATCATTGGCTGTTTTAAATAGTTCTTGATGCCTCGATACAAATACACACACCTCATATATATAGAGAGCTGGCAATGGTAGTAGGCCAAGCTTCTTGAATACTGGCTGACACGATTCCTGTGGTTGAAGACCATAAATTGCCCTAATACATTTTTTTTGTGCTACAAACGCCTTATTTTGGTGAGTGCTATTTCCCCACATTATTAATCCATATCGCAATATTGACGCAACGTACGCATGATAGCATATAAGAGATGTTTTTATATTAGTTATGTTTTTGACTTGTTTAAAGGCATACACAAACTTGTTTATTCTAATAGATATATCATTTATGTGTAATTTCCAGTTTATGTCTTCGTCTATAGTTACTCCTAAGAATTTCGTGTGTGTTACTGGTTTTATTTTAGGTATATTTAGTTTAATGTTATATTTATTGTTATTGCATTTATTGAATTGTATGTATACTGATTTATTTAGATTAATTTTTAATTTATTATAGTCGATTTAATTTATTATATTTATTTAGTGTGAACAGTACGTTTTTGAGTTTTAAATGTTATCTTTACTAACTTATCATCTGATAATCAGGTCTCTGTGAAGGTTTTTAGCGAGCTGACGCGTTCGTATAATTAATGTCGGCGCGAGTGGGCTCCGCTTGGGGCGGCACTCGAGTACTTATCGCCTAACTTATCACAAGCTCGCCATATTTCTTCATTAACCACGCACAAAGGAGTGAAACTCCTCATCTTATTGCAACCGATACATTGTACAAACTTGTATGCAGCGTGCAGCATTTATATGTAGAATTTTTTTTACCCTAACATCTACATATTAGATGAGTTTTTTCGACTATTCGAATTTTAACTGTGTTTTTCATTCATTTAGTAAGGAAATACAAAACAAATATGTACTCCATAAACAAGATCTAATTAGCTCAGTTGCGAAGCTTTTAGAGTCGTTAGTTTGATACTCGCATCGGCCTAAATATGTATGTATGTAGTCTGTATGCTCCGCCAACCGGCCTTGAGTAAATGTGACGGGTAATAACCGTTCCTACGGAAATAGGGAGGCCCCATGCCCTGCTGATCTAAATAACTAGGTCTTATAATTTCGGTGACCATATAAGAGAAATTCCTCGAAGAGAAATAAATCTTCTTGCTAACACACTAGCCATTAATATAATTTAATATTTGTTTATAGTTATTGACGTCATATTATAAATAAAGTATATGGCGTAATATAGAATAGGATTTGGATACTTTTTACTATTATTATGGAGACATTGCTTCAGTAAAGTTGTAAGTATATGTATTATAATTTACGTAGTTGGTGAGTTATTACAAACAAAGGGGTATTTATTAAATTTTACTTTCTAATATAGAAGTTATTGAGTTTTCTACAATTTTTGTTATTACGATTGTAATTATAAAATTAATACATATTTGGTGTAAGAAATCAAAATAGACTCTACTGATTTTGATAAAGAACACGGAACGCATAGGTAACGAATATTTTTTTAACAGAACGATCGCTGTGATAGCTTAAACAATAAATCAAATAATATGACAGCTTCCAACGAACATAATTTAACAAAAATTGTAAAGAGTATTGTGTTCCATAATTAATGAAGCAAAAGGCTTTCTCGGTAACAAAATATTCCCGATCTAAGATTTGGATCGTCATTACTTGTCTCTTTGTGCGACATTCTTCTGCGCCCAGGTGTTCGTATAATTACATCGAATAGTGCGGGAAAGAGAAAGATACATATGAAGGAATCTAACAGAAAAAGAAGGATGACAATAGCCCTTGCATTGATTGATAACTGTGACAAAAACGTAGCAGATGAAAATAATAATTATTAGAACCTTTGTTAGAGGCGTATGAACTTATACAGGGGTGCGCTATTTATTTTTTTATGTCTCAACTTTTTTATTAGCATAAATAGATAAAATTTATTAAATCTTAATAAATGCTTTGCAATTAGCTCTTCCGTGTTCTATCATTGGACTTTTAAGAGTACTATTCTATCGTATTTTTAGTTCACTAGCTAGTAACTCGTCTCTCTATCAAGAATATTGGTAGTTATTGGCATTATATATTGGCAGTTCTATAACTGTCATCATTTCTATCCACAGGTACGGTTCCATTTTGAGTTTCCAGAGTTTAAGGCTTGGGAGGTATGAAAACACGTATATACTATCAAAGTCATCTGACTTTTCGTATTTATTTTTAATTTTGCAATTTTTAGAGTATTATTAACCTTGAGTAAGCATGTATTTTTTACCAACTGTCAATATCGACCAAATATCAATTTTGTTTATTCTTATAATTAAAAGTATTATATAAATAATATTGGAATGAGTTTACATTTCAATCATTAATTAAATGTCGGCAACCCTGTTGCGCTGTATCGTACGCCGGCTGTGCAGTTTGCATTCAAGACTAGACAATAAGCTGCAAGCTCGCGCGCAGGTAGATACTGAACGGCAAACTGTATTTGCGTTTACTTCGGTTACCTCATAAGCAATATAGCTCTTAATCTACTAGTAATATGGACCTATGTTAATAACATTATACATTTTCGGTTGCAAGTTTTGTGCACAGGTGTACTTGCGTTTTTTTCAATTTTCATTAGCTAAGTTCGCGCTTTATGGATCACGACCGAGGGTAGAACGGACGTGTCTTATTGTTTCGTCAAATACATGAGAAATTTTGTCAATAAAAGCTGGGTGGGTTTGTTTTTTTTTAAATATTTCGGTTTACTTTGAGATTAAACGCCTTGTATCCCTTTGCAACGCACAGTTAGTCATTAGGGTCCAGGTTATATAACTTTCAATATTTCAAGTAATATAGTAATTATTTTTTTATAGTTAATTTACTTGTTATAGCCGCGTAACAATAAATAAAAATATGTGTTTTAATGACGATAAATTAAATATAATGTAATTTTGCTTTATGCCGTGATAAATTAAGTATTATTAAAAATATTATTTTCCATCTCGTCACTTAGTGAACGGACTATGAGAAGTAGATAGACATATATTTAAAATTTCTAAAATATATTTAAAAGGTTCGAGTTTTTAAAGGAGTAGGCCAAAAAGTTGGGAGGTTAATTTAATTAAACAAATAAGATAGCAATACAATAAGTTAACGAATTAGAAACGCAGTAGGCGAAGTATTTTTTTATTAATTATTAATATTAGTTTTTTATCTATAATAGTTAATAACGACGTTTGCTTCAAATAAATAAGTAAACTATTCTATACTAATTAATTGAACATATGCAATAAGCTTGAAGGAGCAATACTTTTATTCATAACCAAAAATATTTATTTATATTGCAGATTAAAATAGAAGGTATAAAGTCGGACCATGAATATGACAATGAATCAGTTTATAAGGGTGTATTACTGTAAACCTAATTAGGTTTTCCATTATATTTTTATTTTGGAAATGTTATTTCCTTTTTATGTCCCCAAATTATTTAGTCGGTATGATTAAAGGCTTTTCTATTGTTCGAAACATTTAAAAATGATTGTTAATTATTGTCGGCCTCTGCCAAATTGTTGTAAGATTTTTTGTCGCGATTGTTGTAAGGGTATTTTCAAATAACGCACGCATCACTAATTTGTGCAGGTTTAATGTAAGCGAAGTATACTCGTATATAAAAAGAGTCAAGCTTGTTAAATAATATTACATTGTAAAGCGTCTACATTTTAAAGTTTAAATCTCACATTGGTGAGTTATCTAAAGAATTCTTAGCCAACAACAGGCTATCGTATGCTCGTTCTGGTCATTATTTGCGGGATTAATTACCTTCGCCATTGGACTTTATCTCGTCGGCCGATCGATACTAAATAAATCAATTTAATCTAATTAAAAGCATTACATGTTTTTTGTTCGATAACGAAACAAGACGAGGTATTAGGAGATGGAATCGTAGATTAGGAGGTGAGGCTGTGCCGGCGGGTCACCGATCATATCTCTACTTCGTACGTCAAACCGTCCATCCACTGTCGGAGTTCTCTTCTCAAACTATTTATACAGTCTAATTTAATTTAAGTCCCCTGACCTTTCGTTGTTGCACTTGGCTTTGGAAGAACATCTTGAACGGTTCCACGTGACTCATGTAACATTCATAGCTCTTATTGTATAACGTTAGGGATCGCATTAAGCAATAGATGCTGTGCGATGCCATGAGGACGTTTCTAGTGTTTTTCGGTATAATCAGCGAGTGATTTCATTATCTCGCTGTGAAACGACTTACAATTACTTAGTTTTCTGCTTCGTGTTGAATTAACACTAGATTGTATTGCGTCAGTTCAGTTAACACCAGTGACGTAAAATTTGTTTGTACAATTGACCTCTATATAAGTTTGTTTATAATGAATGTACCCTCGAGTTAATTTGTAGGTGGCTGCATACGATGCCTGTGTCAGAATGTGTATTATTTGAGTGTAAAGGATGCGACGGAGGCCGGCCTTGCAAACGCGTCTCGCCACGCAGTCTACGGCGGAAGTTTACGAGCGAACGCCAGCCACTTTTATTGGCTACCTCACTAAGGAGCCTCCTCGCAGCCTCCCATTCACTCCACAAGAAACATATTTTTTTATTGCTCTGTCACTTGGATAATTTATTGACAATGAACACACGTGCATTTCTATTAATATTTTATGCCGTAAGAGTTTTTATGCGCACGCCGCTCGGGCGGCCATTGTTGAGACCGGCGGACAGTTTGTTTTATGTCTTCTCTATAGGCCAGTTTAATTGATGTTATTCAAATTAATCGTGATAGCTTGGACTGACTTCGCCGCGGCGGTCGGTCGGTGCTTCGTTCCTCGAAGGCCCGATGATATTGAAAAAAGAAAAATAAATGTAAAATGTTTATGTATTCCGTGTGCCCTCGGAATAACTAGTGTTATGAACCTAGTCGAAGTTTATATTGAATTAAATTAATTAGTTATTTTATTGTACTTAATAAAAATGCGCTATTTTCCAGTAAGCAGCGATATAATTTATTTTTACTTACTAAGAAATATTACTATCAAATAATTACTATTTATAATTCAGCTCGTGTAGGCGATATCGAAATTGCAAATGCTGACAATATATTAAAAGACAATGACGGTGCCTGGCTAATTGTAGTTTTTAATGTTAATCGAGTGATCGTCTGACTGACAGCGAGCCCATAAACCATTCGGGTTGTCGCCATAAAAACCGTGTGTGGTTTAACTTCATTCGACCTCGCTGCTTTTTGAAATTACATACCAAATAACGATAACTATTCTCCTGTATCTTTGTCATTCTTCATTTCGTATAAGGTATTTTAGCAAAAACATTTAACAGTAAACAAATTAGTTACATCCTTATATCCTTAATCCCATTCTTCATCAATTGTTTATCAGAGACAACTAAATTCAAATTTCACCATTATGATTGATTTCTTCTATGAAAATTTTATTTTTATAGTTATTTGTAAACTACTAATATTAGTACAATGATTAAAAGACATTTATTAGTTAAATCATATAATAATTATATTAGTTTAAATTATAGTTCTGATCATAGAACGTAATGAATATATTATTTACATGTTATATTAAAATATCCGATCATAAAATATTCATTGTATTCATTTATAGGCTATGCGTGTATCCGAATGCAAGAAATGAGAGAGAAAAAAAGAGAAGAGGGAGCGTTGTTAGTAGTTGTTTTTCTAGGCAGTAATATTATGTCGTCGCTTTAGTAAACATAAAACAATATTAGTACCAAGAGAGAATTGTAAAAGTAAATAAAATTAAAAGATTTTTTTCAAATAACAGAGGACATGTTTCACCGACGATCACTAGCAAGCCGCGTACGGTCCTCGTAAATAACGCCAGACAAAGTACTCGGTGCGCTATATAATTATCAGTTATATCCCTTATGGGCCCTAACTCATGTGAGTCCGCTTCCAGAACAATGCGCGCGATGTTTGGCACCTAATGGTCTCGTTGATTGGACCCCTGCAATAATGTTGCGGTTTGCTCATCTCACTATACTCACTACTTTTACACTCAAATAACACATATTCGTTTGTGTTGACGCAGTTCGTTTGTGGTATGTGTCGGTCGAAAATCGATGGTTTACATTCGTGCTCTATTTAACATTCATTTTTATATCTGTCAATATGTTTTAGAAGTTTTCTCAAATTTTTTTGATACATTCACGCCTATGCCCCGCAGGGGTTGGCAGAGACCACAGAGCTCCATCCGCTACTATTCATCGCAGCGAAATGGCTCACCATTAGTCGCTTTTCGCCCTCGTGAGAATCAGGACGTGACGGGTGGCGAACCACGTCGCCGTCATTTTCAACAAACTAGGTATATTAGTCTTAGTGAATTCCACGAGCCGCAAGGAATGGAGGTCAGCCCTGCATGCTGAGGTAAGGCACCATAGTACCCGGGGGAGCCCGATCCCGGGACGGTCGGTTTTCTCAAATTACATTTTTCAAAACAAAATCTATTTAATAAACATATTAATACGTGACGAAAGAATCCTTTGTATCCCCTTGTCAAGTTCATTGCAAGCAGGGGTAAGTGTGCCATTTGGCTTAGTTAATGTTCGTATGAAGAAAGAGTTGCAAAAAGATAAAATAAGATCTAAAATTAAAAATTTAATGAATTACGATTGAATTTCGACCACTGGAAGACCACTGTTATTAGAGTTGATACTTATGGTTATTTATATTTACACTATCAACTATAATAGTTTACATGCACATTGGCCTCCCTTAAAAATGGGGAATGTTGCTATAACCTTAGAGATTCTGAGATCATAGACTGAATTTTATTACTCAAACACTACTCATCTACTAGTATTTGTGATCATGCCCGTACTCAATTTAGTCCACTTTAGCTGGATAGCCCTATTCCATCGGGAACCAGGGAATCTCATTAATGTGGAGACGTGATAGTTCGCTATGCGCTATGTTTAAAATTTGGGAAACAACAGTAACAAATACACCTCTTTGCAAAGAAAACGGACGGTTTTGATTTTTCTACATTATTGGTAAAAATTAAGTTCTACACAGGTTTAACTAGTCGAACTATGTATGCTATTGGCACTTAATAAAGAGTTTGGATATGAAAAAAAGATAATTCCAATTTCAAAGCTTTTGTTTTTTAAAAAAATTAATCCCTTTTTTGGTGTGTGACCTTTTACTTACTTTTCGCGGGTTTGTAGTTGTTATCAGACAACTAAAACTAACTCTTTGTTATTTTTAGGAGAATAATTTGTTTGTTACATCATCCTGTTGTATGATGAATGATCTATTGCTGTTTGAATGATTATTTTCTTACCTACTTAAATGTTAACGGGATGTCTGATGAAACTTACCTGAAAAAAAAGTATCATTAAATAAACGTAACCTCATATACATGTTATAACTATATATATATATATATATATAATTTGCATGTACCTTGTAATCAAAGTGGATAGTTTTAAAAACACGTATATTTTACGGATAATGAGCGGATAGTTATAGTAGTGGATACTCAGAGCGGATAGGAGTGGATAGTTTTGAAATACGTTTATTTTACATATTCTATTTTACGCCAGTTGATGTTATTTTTCTGTAATTGAATGAATATTTTATAAATTTATTATAAATATGAAAATGCTTAATTGACAAATTTAAAAAAATAAGTAGGTTACTGATCTATACTGGTAAGAAAGGAAAAAAGGAGGTATCCGGCAGCACCCCTTTGTATTTTATCATACATAAATAACAAATTTAAATTTGCTAACATGTAAAGCTATGTTAGTGACTTTATGATTTCTGACACATTTTTTTGCATTTCTAAATGTATCTTTCATTATCAGAAGAAAACACCACTTTTTATTTATGTCCCACATTACAATAGTCAACTTTAAATTTATAATTGTGTCCATAATTCAGTATCATATGTATAAGCCACCAAGCCAAATATACTAGCATAAATGCAATCTGTTATCATCTTTCTTAAAACTAACTGTCTTCCTCTAATGTAAAGTAAATATGATATTAAAACGTAGGTACCCGTTATACAAAAATTGTTTAAAGGCATTCATATAATTAATGGAAATTATTATAATACAAAATTTATATAAACTATATATATGTTTATAATTCAAATTTATCGGTGATATATTGCACCGATACATTTGAACTGTATAACTTGTATCTATATGCATTAATTCCACGTTTGTATAAAGCTGAATTAAAACTGAGCCCTGCATGAAATCGATACAGATTTCTAATAGTAAACGGATACAATGATGCTTGTACTGCAGGAAGGTGAGAGGATCTGTGATGAAACGAATAAAGGCAACTACAAGCGAAATACTTTTAGTTAAAAAAATATTAATAGTCACTCATTTATTTTGACATCGCAAGTTTCAGTAACTTACAGTCTGAGAAGTAATTCTTTTGTGGTGGGCCAGTGCTTGAACTATTGATGAAGCTGTATCTTGTAGTATCAAGCAGTATAAGACCCTATTTATTTCATTTACAGCATGTAGCAATTCACTGCTGGACATATGCCTTTTTTTAGGTTAGAACGATCTGTGTATAGTTTTTTCTGAGAGGTGGATCAACCAGGTCACCTGACGGTAAAAATTCATCGGCGCCACGAAATGTACTGCAAAGATGTTACCTATCTTAAGTCACGTATCTTATAGAAGGAAATGAAAGTAATGGAAGTAAAAAAAATAAATAATGGGATAGGAAGGGGAAAACATAGACAAGAGGAAAGAAATTAGACCTCTGGCTTTTAATATTCACCGAACAAAGCGCAGTAGCAAAGTTATTACTAAGAACGAGTTCTTAGTAATAACTTTTCTGTTTTCTGTGAGAGTATAAAATTAATTAGAATAAGCTGGCCCGTTAATATATTAATTATGTACGTAATTATGATACGAATTAAAGTTTTGACATTTTGAATTATTAAAATATTGTGAATTTTGAACTGAATTTTGTTAACAGCGTCATTATAGTATATAAAAAAAAACCATCACGCCGGACTAAGTCTCAAATTGTTATACGAGAAACGTATAAATGTTCATGTGCAGATATCCTTAGTGTAAAGCAATCTACACGTTGTGCATCGCTTGTGCATTCCAGTGCTTTTTCACCAGATTCCCGCTCGCCGTCCCGTTCCTCTAATTACATTTAATTTGTACTTCGTGCCTCTTAAATACAGCATAGCGTAGTTGGAGCGCTGTGAGATTTGAAAAAGGATTCATTGGTGCTTATTGGTACACGTCTAGACTTTATATACTAGTATTTTTTTATTTGTTAAATAATTTACTTAGCCATATTCAAATTCTGATTCTTTATTTTAACGACATATTAATTTTATGATAATAACAATCTAGCTTTTACCACCATTTCGCAATGAGGTTCCTCTGAACGGAGAAGAAATGGCGAAAGAAACTCTGCAAGTATCTTTTTTTTATTTTTTTTTCATTGTTTAACAACAAGGTAATGTATGTAGATCCAATTTTATAGTCTCATAGATAGCTAGGAGAATATTCGGTTAAGTTTAGGTAACATTCAAGTTACAAAGGTAAAATAAAAAATCGTTATATGCAAAAAAACAAGTAATATGTTGAAGATCTTATAAAATCTAAAATAAATATTTTAACAATTTTTAATTAAGTTTGGGTGCCTTGCAAATCACACATACATAGACATATATGGACTTGAGATTTTGAATATTTGTGTTGTTTTTTCTGTTATATTTCAATAATAAAAAATTATTGAGTGTAGAATTTTGGTGTAAGAAGAAAGTGTTGAAATTTATTGGATTTTTTCTAAACTTATGAATAATAAGTTTAATAAATACGGAAGAGACAGAAAATAACCAAAACGTTTAAAGTTGAAGTTATTTATTCAGAGTTTGTTTATCCCGGCAACACATCTTGGACAAGCGCGATAGGGTTATGTCTTTCCTTCCAGAAATAGAGAGGCCGGAGCCCAACAGTGGAACATACATATGAGATATTTTTTTTGCGAGCTCAGTTATTTAATACTCTAAACAAAAATATTCTCATAAACTTCTTCAGCAATTGGCATCTCTTTCTTTTATATAATGAAAAAATTACATAAAATGATAAAGGAATAAATCATAACTAAAGATGATAAACATAAATAAAGAGCAGAGCATTAAATTTAAAAACGACTTCATCAATCAAACATAACTAACTAAAATGATTCTATTAGTCGAGTCGATACTGCAAACGCCGTTGAAAGCTTCTAAATGAGTAAGCCGACATGTGACATGGTAGATACTTGATTCCATCGCTAACGACCTCGTGTCGGCATCGATTGATATGGTGGTGATGAGACCTTAAATCATACCAAACTAAGGAGAAAAACCTGAGATCTAATAGTTACGGACGAGAAGCTTGGAAGCTGTAACGAGCCAAACCTATCAAAGGGGCGAGCGAACAGAACTATCTCACGATCTTGGCTCATTACAAATTATGGCCGCATTCCGCATTATTCCAAACTCTATTAAACAACTCTGTTCATAACTTGAAGCGTGAATATTACTCGCAATTAATATGAAATAATATCGCAAAAACTTGCGTTGAGTTGATGACAGACACTCCATGCAACGACGTACGTATATTATATATTTGTCGCAAGGTGTAGAGTTAATTTTAGATTGAATTTTAATTTGCTTAAATAAATAAATAAATACAAAAAAAAACAATGAACATAAAATTTTTAATATTTTATTTATTTATTTAAAACAGTTATTATGTGAAATTAGATGGAGCATAGTAAGTCTCTCTCTTAATGAGTACATTAAATGCAAGGCATTTTCTCCCAGTCAACCATTCGGCAAATTAAGGAGCCAAAAGGCAAATTAAGGAAGCGGTTCATAAGAAAATAAAAAGAAATGATCCTTTCACTCTATCCATTCGTTTTTTTACTAATATTATTACAGTGTTCTTATAGAAGGTAGCATCCTACGTCAGAATGTTGACGTTAAGTGTACCACTTACATTTTTCTGTGTTCCCGCTCTATTCGTGCGGTACGTGTAGAGATCCAGGGCCCTAACTCTTTCTCCGTACGTTTACGCACTTCACACTCTTCATTACGCATCTCTTATTTTAACCTGAGCAATGCATGTGTAATGTGCGTAGTCTCTCATAGAGGTGTAAACTTATTAAAATTAAGAGATCCGCTCGCATATTTGCCGATCTCTTTCAACAAGAAAAAATATAACTGTGCTAATCAAAGAAATGAATTGATCTGAAGTTTCCTACGTAATTATTATGTAAAAACTCTTGATTGCTTACCGTTTAAAAATAATTTTAGAATGAAGCGAGCAATTGTTCATTTTGACTGTATAAATTGCTCAGGAGTAGAGTGTCCATTTTCAAAACCTTGGATCGCGGATCCTATTTCCGCATCGAGATCGAGATTTATTGTCTATACATGTCTATTCCGGGTCTGAATGTGTCTCCATGTGTATAATTGAGTTCACGATACAAAGCCTACCTACTTTAGTGTGAGTATTTTCTTTCTAGCAAGATTGATGATATTACTAGAACTCTGGTCAACCATCCCAACTGAGCTAATAATGTCTTGTGTTAGGAAAATATGGTTGGCAATAGCTGAGTTGACAGATCAAATCCACGACCTTAGATTTTAAACTCAGTCCTTTCCGAATGAGCTATCTGCCTAATTTTTATATATTTCTGTGTAATAAAATATAATTATTAGATTTAAGAATAGAATAAACAATAATTCAAAATGTAGCTAACAATTCGATCACTGCCAGAATATAACCATTTTTTTCGATAAAATAAGAAACAGTTATATATACCCAAAACGAAATACTAAAAACACAGATCACGTTGCTCATCCCGTTAGCGTACCGTTGACATGCTGTGGCACCTCACAACAACCTTTGTACTCTCGTACTGGAATTCCACAAGCGCGCTTCGATTTATACTCCCAGGTGAAAATAAAAGATTGTTTATAAAGCCCGAGAAGACGACATGACAATAGATGACGGTGATGGACCGAGACTTTGCTAGTTCAGCGCCGATCCACGCATACACGCAAACGAACTAAAATCGTATTTACCCTCAAAGATTTAGAGTTCATTAATTGGAAAACGTTAGGAAAACATGTGACTTTAAGATGATTATGAAAAGTGGGGGCGTGATGTGTAAAAGAGAACGAATATGCGGAGTGAGGAGGAGGGAGATATTGTGCGGGTCACAAGCGTGATGTCAGGTCAGCCACTTTTGCACCTCGCTGTAACAACGCGTTTCAAATTATTATGGACGCTTGATAAGTAAGTGTTCGAAGATTGTTACGTCTTAGTACTTTATGATGTTAATTAACCACTCATTCGTTTCAGCTATACACTGAAACTTCTCATAATGCAAGGATTTCCTTTTTTCTATCTCATTTTAAAAATATCTAGAACACAAATTAACGAAAATGTCAACGGTTTTAAGTACTTATGCCATTCAACAAACAAGCAATGTTAGTGTCCTCGTGGAGCTTTCGTCTCATTGTTCAATACAAATGCCAAATTTATACACACATACTACATAATACATACAAATTTATACATTAATACACTAATGTTCAGGTAGGTCTAACTAACTTAGTTGTATGTAAGATTTATTGAATTAAAAACCGGTATTTATTACCGAAAATATATAATACAACACATTGAATGTGATTTGTTGTGACATTTAGACTTACTAAGATCACGTTCTGATAGTTTTTTTATTTTTTAAATATCTTTTGTGTACTTGCCATATTTTGTCGCTCCAATTACAGACCACGATTTATTTTCTTTATAAATCGTTGCTTTAAGTAAGATACATGGAGACACGATAATTTTTCTTTTTTTGTTAATTACTCAAATTGTAAAGATCATAAGTTTTAGAGACTGGCGTTTTTAAAGCAGTAAGTTTTAAAATAATAATTGTTTTTCACGATGAAAAGTCATTTAAATTGTGTTTTAGTCGAATTTCTATGTAAGTGCAACAATTTATCGGTAAAGAATTTCATCCGAGGAACATTGATTAGATAGTAATATTTTATCATGTTTTTATGTTAAGAAACATCTCTGAAATAGCCACAATAAAATAAGCTCGGCGTAATAACGATTTATAGCAATAAAAGCAGTTATGACGTCCGCCAATAAACTTCCCGAATCTCTTTGCGTTTTAAAATAGCTCTAGATTAAGGATAAAAGACTTGAGCTGATCGAATCTCCTGCGCGGCTCGCTTAATGCGTCTTAATGTGTATTTTATGATTGTTACACAAGACGCGAACAGTTTACATCGGTCCAAGCGATCTCTATCTGGAGTTATTAAATCCACTGATGTTCCCAAACATCAAATTATGAATAAGAAATAAATCAACAGGGGCGGTCGTAAAGCGGTTTATGTTTTGTTCTGGCGGTCGGTACGGTTACTCTTTTAAATTGCCCCACATCTGGACCTGTGTGAACGCGGCACTGTACCACGAGTGAGTGAGCGTTCCATTGCGTAGGTGATCTGCAATAGCCGTAACAACAAGTGTACGACGTCATTTGTACATTTTCAAGTAGCCAATGCTTGTATTGTATATTTCACTCATCTATACTACACTAAAAATGATAAACTAATTGTATCAGCGGTAAAGGTATCCCTTTCGGAAGTAACTAACGGTTTAAATATATTTAAGTATGACTTACAAGTATTTATTACAAGCTTGCATGCTGTGTCCAATGCAGATTGGCGGGAAAAAATATATATTATAATAAAAAAATAAAAATTAATTTCAAATTCTGGTCAGTGATCTATGGACAATGATAAACTTGTGGTTTTTCAGATAGATATATAATTTGGAATTAAAAAAATTAACGATTACAGTCAGTGACATAGTCCTTCGAGTTAGCAAACTAGCGACCATAGTGTGGACCTGTGTTACAATGGGCGACCATAGTGTGGACTATAGTGTGGACGAGTGTTATAACGGGCGACCATAGTGTGGGCGAGTGTTACAATGGGCGACCATAGTGTGGACGAGTGTTACAACGGGCGATCATAGTGTGGGTGAGTGTTACAATGGGCGACCATAGTGTGGACGAGTGTTACAACGGGCGATCATAGTGCGGACGAGTGTTACAACGGGCGACCTACAATGGGCGACCATAGTGTGGACGAGTGTTACAATGGGCGACAATAGATTGATGTAAATATAATTGGGAAGTAAAATATAATTGGGAATCTGCGCAAATCGCAGACTCCATCGGCCTGACGCCGTGTCGGAGGTACACATATGTGTGTGTGCTGATTTTAAACTCGTCATGATTCTACGTTATACATGTAGGGGAGGATTGAACTTTAGTAACTATAGTCCCTATTAGTCCCATAGACCCTAAGGTCTAGGGGGTGAGAACCGACCGGGTACGTGAGAGAATCTCGTGTAAGCGGCCGGTGTAGAAGTGTTCCCTACTCTACGTGCTCGGCTAGAGCCGGGGTGCGTGTGAGTGTTGGTGTCGTGAGTGGATCCGAACGACGCTGTTTCGTCGTCCGGATCGTGTAACACGTTACGCGGGCGTCGTCTTTTCGGGCGCGCGTTTAAATCGGGTGAATAATTTACCGATTGTACCACCAGTGGATTCGGATGGGATTCGGATCTCTCAAAATGTTTCTTAGAGAGTGTTTTAAAGTGTTGTTTGACGCTCGGCAAGTTAAGGTCGCAGTGGAGGTCGATATTGCGCTGGAACCACTGAGCACCGGTGGCTCGACGAATGAAGCGATTTTGTATCACTTGAAGTTTATTTATTTTTCTTTTATGCACGTGCGCGAAGGCGACACTTGCGTAGGACATGATGGGCGACAATAGTGTGGACGAGTTTTGTTAGAACGGGAGATCAGTGTGGACGAATGTTTTCTTTCTTAGCGTATAATTAACATTTTGTGCCAGTGTGAAGGTGCTGTTACTGTAAGTCATTATTATCGACAGCCTGCGGCAGTCCATTGCTTGATATATGCCTCCCCCAAGATGCGCCACCTAGTCCAATTTTGTTCATGCATCCAGTTTCCGCCAGGCGCCCTGCGTCGTATAAACTAGCCAAAGGGTGACCCATACTAATTTTGCCAAAACGCGGTGGTCACACCAGCGGTCGACAGAACTGATTCTCCGATATATTAAAATAAATAATTTTTAACTGCTAGTCATAAACAGTAATAATCATTTATTTTGATTTTAACAGCATATGCCGATAAAATGTCGTTGAATATGTATTAGTTTTATTTAAAAAAAAGACACTAAAATGATATTAAACATGAAGTGCGTTTGGATATGCGAACACATCATCGCTTAATGAAACATTATGAAAGGCGCGTATTAATGCTAGGGGCGCAGCCACGTCGATATGATAAATGCTTTGGCAATGACTGGCGCTAAGTCCCAACTTCGATTCCCGATTAGAATTACATTAAAGTGTCTATATTTCTCCCTATCTTTGTTTACCTACTTAGTTAAATTTGATAGCACCTATTGATAATCATGCCTTGGACATTAAGTCCATAGGCGGAATATATTTACAAAAGAAATAAATAAATCAATAAAACGTATTAAAACAAGTTAATTTTACGTTTAATTACCTAAAAACAGATATGAGAATGTTTTCACCTCTAAATTTTTAACGGTTTAAATAGAAAGATTTTAAAAGAGTTGTTCTTAAAAGAGATGTTCAACACGACATGAAAATATATTTTATATATAAACAATTTATTTCATTAATTAAGAAATACAAAGCCTGACATTGATATATGACAAGAATAGACACGAGAGAAACAATGACTAGAATAAACACCAAGACTCAGATTATTCTGATACTGGGAGATTGTTCTAGTCATTTTCGGGTATTTATGTATATACTATTAAGCTATAGGTATATATGTAATCAGGTGCGAGTATCGAACTCATGACCCGTTCAAAAGCGAACACGTCGCCATAGCGTCATTTGGGTTCAATTAATGTGAGTTATATATATATATATATATATATATATATATATATATATATATATATATATATATATATATATATATATATATATATATATATATATATATATATATATATATATATATATAGGTAATATAATATAATAATATTTATTATGTCATTTTATATGTTACTAATTGATTAAATTTACTTATAAAAAGTCACTTCGCAACTAACTTTTATTATACTTAACTTTCATTGCGTACATTTGGGTTCCTTGAATTAAACACCTTAAATTTTAATAAACATTGAACAAGTATACGTATTTTAAATTCATCATATTGATCGAGCGTCTCACATTACCATGCCGCGGTGAAAAAATAAATAACCTCGATTTAGTCCCTTAAAACATACAAACAAACGGACGCTCCGGGAAAAAACGTGATCAAACTCGAACGAATACAATGACAACTGCTCCGTGAATCAATCACAAAAAACGGAATCCTAACAAAAACAACAATTAAAAACAGAGCCTCGGCCCTCCAAAGAAATATTTGGAATACGTTACCGAAGAAACTATTTAGTTTTTTTTTTCATCGCTATTAAAAAGGCTCTACACGTGTCCCGCGATGTCGTCTTTATTGGTTTAGTCCAATTAATGGCTTAAATTATTTATTCTTGGAACGGACGGAGTATTATAAATAACAAATCTACACGCTGGTTTGGAATTATACCATTTAGTTACGTAATTAGGTATCGGAATCGCGCGGAGTTAGTTACTGGCGCCCATTAAGCCGCATTTTCCAATCTGTCTGTTGATCTCCGGCAACGTTATCACTGGTCCTATTTGCAAATGCTCAATCTATAGAGCGTACTGAGTGATTGAGACTCGGTGCTCAGCCGTATTGACAGCCAGACGCATTCTATGTAAAATATGAAAGACTCGCTTCGATCTTGCGCATTCCACTAAGTTGTCTATGGAATGGATGCGGCATTTAAAATAACTTGAAGCACTGAAGCTTCTAAACAAAATTTGCATTTTTGAGAATTTTTTTATGCGACAGGAAGGGAAATAAGCAAGCGTGTCGCCCTAGGGAAAACAATCATCGCAGTCCATAGACATCTGCAACACCAGAGGCATTGTATATGCGTTGCTTGACCTTTCAGAAATACATATAAGTAGGTCCTCGTATATATGTATTTGTTTTTAAAATATTACATTGTCATATCAGTTCAGTAATTTGAAGGTAGTCGCTTCCATAATACCTATTGCGTAGAGAGATTTTTGGAGAAAAACGCACCGTATTGGGTCGCCACTTGTCGAGGTGATACGAATGAAACTATTCATTTTGGCAAATAATTTCTAAGTAGTATTATTATATTTATGAAATGACTTTAGTAAAATTAGTCAAGACGATTGTGATATTACTCAAAACTTTGAGACGTACGTATAGCTATTTTTTGTTAATTATATTAAAAACATTTACTTATTAATTAGTATGTGCTAATCATTTAAAATATTGATAAATAATATAATATATATAAATAATGTAATATTCGCATCTTTGGACGACATAAAAATTCATCTTGCGAGAATATATAATATAGTTAATAATAAAAGGTTTTATTTCAGAATGTATTTTGCTTTTAATAAATGTTAAAAAACTGAACTTACTTATGTGATAACCTAATAATAGGTCATACCCACATTTGTTCTGATGCGGGAATACAATATCCGACTTCTGAATCCGTGAGTGGATCATTGACTACGTGATTAAAGTTGTTAAATTGGCTATTAATTAATTTACAACAAAATTTATTAACAATTTATTATAAAAATAAAATTTATTGACCACTTTTGAGTACCTACACTGACATTACACCATTTTGGTGGTTGAATCAAATTTATTTCATAAAATAAATAGTGTTTGACATAATTCCTCAATATATGGCATACATACATACATATCGTCACGCCTGTTTCCCGTAGGGGTAGGCAGAGACCGCAGATCTCCATCCGCTACGATCTCGGCACATCTTCCTTGCTTCGCATTCATCGTAGGGAAATGGCTTTCCGTTATTCACTTCTCGCCCTCGTGGGAATCAAGACGTGACGGGTGGCGAACCACGTCGCCGTCATTTTTTTACAAATTAGGTTTATTAAAATTCGCTGCTGAGGTAAGGAACTATAGTATTCGGGGGAGCCCCGTCCCGGGACGGTCGGCACACTTGCGACTAAGTTCGCCCTTAGCCACGCATCCATCGGCACGGCAGACCGTGAATTGGCGGAAAGGAAGGATAAAGAAGAAAGGAAAAGGCAAGGAAAAGGCAAGGTAGATTTAGACAGGATAATAGACATATGATACTACCGCAACGGAAGACAAGGAGTGATACGGTAGTAGCTCGGGAGGCCGGGGTCGCGTACCCGTGTATCAATACCATAACTACCGGACATGCGGCTAGACGAAGATACTCCCTGATCATTACAAACATTATAGCATATTCGTTGTAATACAGCATACTTTTATAAATACTATAAATTATTTTGATCTTCTTATTAAAGAAATTTATTATTCTTAATAAAAAAGAAAACCTTAACAAAGCTCACATTAAAAATACCGCATTCATTTTATATATTGTACAGTTGTATTACGCATCTCATACATTGGTCACTCCACTCAGATATAAAACAGCCTCTGACCGACCCTGGTATATATTGATTGAATTATGGTTGTACTACGCCTGATTAATGCGACAACCACTACTGACGTACTATTGTTTGCCCGAATCTGCAACGAAAAAAGAAGTAAAAAGAACGCTACCTCGACGACGACGCGGAGTGTTTGTGCGTACTGAATTTGTCGTTGTACGTTGTTATTGAGATTTGTGTACGCTGATATTTTGAAGGTTTCAATGTTGTATCGGTTTGGAAATATCGCTGAATGTAACTGATACCATAGAGATATTTATAAGGCTAACACAATAGATTATAATAACGATTATGATTTTAATAGTGGTAGAGCCATGGCTCTACCACTATTAAAATCATCATCATCAGACAAAGTATTCGTCTGCATCATGATGCAGACGAATACTTTGTCATGACTGGCATAATATTTGTCTGTAGCATGAATGAGCCCGCTCGCCCGGCGTAGTACCACACTCCCGCACGAAAACCGGCGTCTGAGTGGTAGCTTACCTACCGCGCTTCGTACGGTGAGCGGCCGAGTTCTGGAGGCCCAACACCCTCCCCCTCTCTCTACCCCTTTCCTTAAAGGTCGGGAACGTTTCCGCACTGCCAATGGCACTGCGGAAGTCTATGGGCGGCGTTGATTGCTTTCCATCAGATGGTACGCCTGCTCATTTGCCTTCCTATCCCATAAAAAAATAACGTCAAATCATAAAGCGTGGATACACAACAAGATTAGAATAATTTCAGGTCGATTAATAATTATTTATTTGTAATTATAATTATTGTGAGGAATATAAATACAGATTATGGGCTTCATTAAGAGGTGAAAACAAAATTAAATCGATGAAGTGAATGGATATTGTTTCTAGTTTGTTCATAAATCTAATACTGATATTAAGTAATTTTTTTTAATTGATGATATATTCTCGTGTAGGCTATGATGAGAAAATTCTTGAAAAGTTAAAATAACAAAAGATCTAAACTCTTCTTATTTCTTCACTCTAAATAAGACGTAGACTATGCTATCTGGGACCATGGGTTCAGTGTTCCATAAATATTTGTTAGAACAATGATCAAGGGATCAATAAAACGTATTACCTCGGACCTTTTCCTTAAACAAACAAAAATAATTGAATTTTCAAAGGCCAAAATATAAAACGATAAGAGGATTAGGTGGAACGGAGATGACATTGGAAATTAAGGCTGTTTTCTTTTGTAATTTCCCCCTTCTCACCCTCAAGCGATGCGGGGTGAGGGGGAAGTACACTTAAAAATGTATGTTTTACGGAGTCACCAGTAGGGCGCTTGGGTTCGGATAATTTAAGGATACATCGGATACAGTTTTTTCTGTCTCCGGGAGCGGATCATAAATATTATAGCTGAATAATTGACCATATTACAAGGAATTCACTTTGCGCTTAGAAAATCCTTATTATGTTAATTCTTTAATTTTTCTTGGATATTTATTTTGCCGTATTGAAACTGTTCTCTATACCTTTTCTGGTAGTAATGTTATTAAATTTGAAAAAGCAACGATTGATTATGTTATATACGTTATATCTTATATATTTATCTCTCTCTCCTCTCTCTCTGGGTCCTAAGAGTTGGGGCATAGGGCAGACACGACGTTTCTCCATCTCGACCTGTCTCTGGATATATGTATATATTTATATAATTATAATAATGTAAAATATTGTATGTCATTATATGGTTTTAAAATATAATTAACGTAACTCGTTAATTGTATTTTAAAACCATATAATGACATACAATATTTTACATTATTATAATTATATAAATATATACATATATTTATATAATTATAATAAATAAATATAATCTATAATAATATGTATAAATATATACAGCAGGACTCTTTAAAAATCAGAAAATATAATTCCATATTTTACATGTATCATTTTGTTAAAGGTGTCATTTAAATTTTTTCCTTTAGTTCATATGTATTTATCGATTATATTACTAATGACTGTGGTCTTTTCATACAATATTTTAATGTTTCTATTACTGTTTTATAGTTAAGAATAATAATATAGTAGGTATTAGTTGATGTTATATTAATATTCCTTGTATGGATAGTATATTTCGTAAATGTGCTTCATTTGGGAACAAAAGTCAAGGGTAAGTAACTTGTGGCCTGGTCTATGATCGCTGGATATTTCTAAGATGGGAGCCAAGCAGGATCATTTGCCTTAAACTCATGTCCAACTTCAAACAAAATGGTTATTCGATATGACCTCTATCTTGATATAGCTAAACAAACAACCTTTTTTATGTATTCCGTAGACAGAAGTCTTTTTAAAACACATGTTGTTATACTCATTTTATCATTAAGTATTGAAGGCTAAACTAGTATGTATTTCAGTACGAGCAACGAAATCCTTACCCCCGTCATTTATTTTATTTATAACAGTTATGAGGTGAAATTGGATGGAAAATAGTAGACAAGCCCGTGGTGAGACATACCGATGCGGTTATTCGTATTCGGCTATACATATAAGTATACATAAATAAATATAAATAAATACGTATATATTATATTTGCATTACTATTATTATTTATAAGGGTTTTTCAGCGATATTAAGTAATAATATACGCGAAATAAGTTCTTAAATTTACAACATACTTTGTTCGCCATAGAGGAATTAGCAAGCGGTGGAGACGCATTCACAGATATTTGTGCGACGTGTTCTTTTACGCAGGGCACTCCATATATTTATGTTATTATTTACGGATAGAATAATTTTTTCTTAATTATTACGTTGCTTGGGATAGCTGTTGTGACTAAATACTTGATAACTTTTATAGAGACCAATGTGATTTGCGTGACGGTGCTTTGCCACTTTTTTATTTTAGTAGTCATTCTGGTACATCTATGCACGGGAACACCCGCTGAAGATCTGCAAGCCTACACATACCTGAAAGGCCGGCAACGCTTCCGCGACTCTTGCGGTGTCGTGCTTGTCTATGGACGGCGTTGATTGCTTACCATCAGGTGACACGCTTGCTCGTTTGCCCTACTATTCCATAAAAAAAAAGAATAAATATGTTGTCCGCTTTAAACTGTAACTTGTGGATACCTCGCAGTACCTACCGGGTAATTAAAGTGATACGCGGGCAAGAAGCCGCGAGCGGCCCGCGTGGATTGCACCTGACGAACGCGTTTTTTTTCGCGTCAAAAACACGCTGCGCGAACGCGACGCGCCGCAATAAATTAGATCGGGCGGCAAGCACTCAATACCTTGCCGCGGTAATAAAAACATTAAGAGCTGGTTTAAATAATTGTGCGGAAAAAGCGATTTTAGACCGTTTTGGTTGCGACATGGGCCAAAGGACGTGAACGGCCAAATGCAGCGTCTTTTGTTTTTCCTGCCATTTAGTTTTCCCAGAGTTCGATAAAGCCATTGTTAGTGATTCCCTCGGTTTGTACTCTTTATTTATGTTTACCCTACCTGTTTAGTTATTATATAAGTCAATCAAATCGGGTGATAATGACACATGTATAAATAAGAAGAGTTTCAAAAAAAGAATTTTGATTTAACTTTCTTCATCAGTTTATTCCTTTGGCTAAATCCTTCCCATTTCTGGAGAAATGTACCTTAGTTCACAACGCTTGTTAACGGTGGATTAGAGGGACATCCAAACACAGAATAATACCTGTGACCCGCAACCAATGTCTCCGAAAGCGATAGTTTCACCATTCACCATAGGCATTAAGGTCGTCACAAGTTTAATTTTGGACCAATTGGCTTAGTGGCGGGGCCCTCCGCTCGCGGTGTCAACAGTCGCAGGTTCAAGTATGGATTACAAATATTTATAATGAGTCTAGTAACCCCGCCAATTCACATTGGACAACCGTGGTGGTTTAACGTCCGTTCCTCCAAAAATGGAGAGGCCCGTGCTCAGTAGTGGGACATATATGTGCTATTAAAAAATAATAATTTGATTTCAATAACGACAAGGTGGTAGTTTTGCCGTTCGGGCGATTTAATATAATAATATAATATGTATACTCTTCGTATATTTACGTCTAATAGTTATAATATTTATAATATAATAGTGGTGATTATTGATTGATTAAAGGTAAGGTTCTCCGACAAATCAATTAACAAGGGGAACTTATGCAGACCGTCAAAGGTAGAAAAGACCTGGGTCATATCATGAGACATGACAGGTACAAATTGCTGCAACCGATCATGATAGGAAAAATCGCAGACAAAAGACAAGTTGGTCGAAAAAGAAAAGAAAGAAGTCGAGTGCTCCAGAACTGCTGCATTTCGTGAAGATGGAGGACAGGTGTGCTGAATTGGCTGCCAATCTTCGCAAGGCATCTTCGGAGAGGCACTCTTATAAGAAGAAAGGTAAAAAATTTCAGTATCTAAATCAAACGTTGCGCTTGCAGATAATATTAAGTGCTGATGACTTAGCCATTGACCTGGTTATGCCAATTTCAATTGGCGCATGCGCTCTACTCACAATCGTTTCATTAGACACAGTGGAGCTTAGCATTGACAACTTGTATATCGTACATATTTTGTGGTAACCCTTCATTCTGACGCCTTTCCCTTATAGATCCCACTACTGGGAACGGGCCCCCTCATTCTAGAGTAACTTACATTTACTCACCAAGCCTGTCTGAGTTGAAATAAATATGTGTAGGTCATGCATACATATGTGGGAACTGAACCCGCGACGATTGAAGCAGTCGCTAACCATTGCGCATCCCAAAGCAGTAACACTGAGTCAGTTAGGTCACTTTTATTTAATAGTAAAAATGCAGATCAAGAAAGGAGTAGAAATATCAGAACAAGAAAAGAATAAAAGTCTCATTATTTAGTCGTAATAATAAATAAAATCACCACCAACTGAGACGACCGTCCGTCTTTTAACGAGCTTGTTATTTATAAGTATAGACGGATTTAAGAATTCGATGTAAATAAAAATATCTAAAAGTACTTACTCTACGCAGAGTGCCGCTAAGACGGAAGTTTTTGTCTGGCATATTATTAAATCGATTTATCGGACTTTAAAAAGTGTGAGAGTAAGATATATTTATTTATTCGCACGAACGAAATACAATTTGATCGTAAATCGAACGTGACGGCTATCGCGAATGACACTCGGTTAGCTGAAAACGGGGAATTAGTATTCGAAAATGCAATTTCGTTGCAGCATCTCAGACGGCAGTGTGGAGGAGAGGTCCGAAAGGGGGTGGCTGAGCACATATTCATCTTGTTAGGTATGCGCCCGGATGCGCTAGCTTCGCAAACACAATAAGAGCTTTCTTGCTTCTTTCTTACCTCCACCGGCCCACCCCACCCCACTTCGCTCTTATGGAAAACTTATTAGAACACGGCCCGCCGGGGAATCCTTTTTCCTTCGGTAAATATTTGAGGGAGAAATTAAAATTTGACAGCGGACGTTCTTAAAGTTACGGCGGACGGTCTATTCTGTATGCTCGTGTGTGATACATGATGCGTAAAATGAAATTTAGATTGAGTTTGGACTGAACCGTTCAAGATTTGCAGTTTAAATGCGGAAGAAGCTATTGCGTGCCTTTGTTGCCTTTGTTCTTTATCATCTTTTTTATTCTTTACCGCGTGTTACGAATGAAAAATATTGATTTATTACATTCAAGTTTAGCATCCTTGCAAATATGTACATAACTACAAATGAAGCATGAATGATTTGCTATTTTATATAAATTGATATCTAAGTGTAGAGGGTATTATTAGCTATTAAAAAAATCTCTGTTTAACTCGTAGAAAATCCGAGAATATTAGCGGTCGTCAAAGTGGGGATCCGCGGACAAAAGAAAATTTCGCTGGTTCGCAGAAACAAGGAATATACTGCAAGAATATACGTACTCATCACGTTAAGTTACATTTAAGGATGCATTGAAACATAATTTAATTCATAACAATAAGTGAAAAGTTATAAAAACTGTAAACACTGGACACTGTAGCACTGTAGATGAGCGGGTACGATGTATAATTCTCAAAGTTTGATACAGATTTTGATGAAGATGCACTGATTGTTTATTTTAAAATAGTTTATTAATAAAGCTTTCATAATTTGATTACGAGCAATAGTTTCATTTTATTAATTAGGTATATTTTATTTGTTCTTAGATCGTATTTTTTTTTGATAAATATACATATTTAACATTTTAAAAATCCTATTAGTAGTCTGCGGGATTTTAATTATGAGTTTACTGGTCTCAGGTCAAAAAGTTTGGCGACCGCTGCTCTAGATTACCTATCATCATATACAGCAATAGATATAAGTGTATACTACAATACCTACAAGCCAAGGCCCTACCCAAACGCTCCCCCGCAAAGAGCTAACCTTGCCTATCACGTTTGTTCTCGCGCCCTAATCAACGCGAAGGCGCCGATGAGCCAGTAATTAAATGGCACAACGCATGCGCCAACCACGCCCAGCCGCACAGCCTCCGCAGCCTCCCTCCACCCCCTTTAATTACTGCCAAGACATTACCCCTTAATGCTTTATATAAGAGCTCACGTAATTACCTTTCGGGAGAACAAAGTGCTTTTAGTTTAATTTCAAAATAGGACCTGTAATCGTTTGTTTTATATTGTAATGAAGAACCATTACCTACTCTAATTGATTTTGAATATATAAATAAGTATTCTATGAGTATATTCATAATATATTAATTAAATATTATGAGCCATTCTTGTCTTATGTCGTAATGGATATTGTCAAATATAATTTTCAACGAGAGTGTGATACTTCCCCAAACAAGGTATTCTATTCATATTACAGATACAATTCGGCAAACATTTCTGACATTTTGGTTTAAAAAATATATTGATACATTATTTACAGCGTGGTTTTAGAATAGAGAAACATAATATAACTGAAATAAAAAGTATAATACCTACATTAAAATACGTATGTTACAGTAATTAAAGTAGAAATTAGTAGATAAATTTATTTTTAGAGCTACGTTTTAAAATGATATTGTTGAAGGTAACATTGAATACAAACTGTTCCTACCAAAGGTTTCCTTTGCCAAATTTTCCGAAAGAAACTATTACGGCAACATTATATACATGGCACATAGGAGTGGGGGTGGTCATTTGATATCGAAGGGTGTTTTTTAGCGGGGAACATGCGGTAGGTTTTCATTTTTCACTACATTGGTTTTACGTTAAAAGTATTGTACGTTTCTCATCAGCGCACTTCCTTATATTCAATGCTCATTTAAATAAATATTTTATTTTGTTGCAAAATTTAATTCTAAGAAACTTTTGTTTTTTGGTTTACATTGTTTTAGTTATTATGGAAGCTTTGTTATTATTTGCAAAATGATTATTTATAAAATTATATCATTCAATTTCGAATTGCAAAAGAAATATAAGTATATATTAGTTGTTATTTTCATTAATTTGTATTTATATTTTGTACTGTGTTTACGAAACCATAATATGTTTTAATTAATAAATAAATCATATATACATATATATTTATACTTGTTGACTCTCTGCCTTGTGATCTTGGGGTGCCCATAGATGTGAAAATCAGATTAAGATTAATAATTTTAATTTAAAAATTATGAAATTTTGATTTTTAACGTTACAATTAGTTTGAAATTTCAAAATACAGTTTTAAGTTTTCACTTCTTCTTTCACTCCAATTTTATTTTTATTTTAATGTTTTTGCAGACCATATATGTATGTCCACCGCTGGGTAAGAGGCGTTTTCATTTCTGAAGGAATAGACATTAATTTAATACGTTTTTTGAATTTTGGTTAATTTAGCATATTATTATAAAATTTGTTTATACGCCAACTAATCACCAAGTGCGTGCATAAAGTGGACAAATGTGAAATTCCATAAAACTAATTTATATTCTATTTTATTACATATTTTTGTAGTACTTTAAGAATTTAAATTTAGAAAAAAAATTGAATTCATAGATTTTACCACCATGTTAGTCAACAGTATCGTCATACTCAACTAAATATAACATAAATTAATTAATTAAATAAAAATTGTTTCAATTTATTTTCTTCCAACCGCCGATACCGTTAAAGTATACATTATTTTTATTTAAAAACTGTAATGTTTCGATTTTGCTATTTTTTTATTATTCGCCTTAAGATAATCATGAAATAATGAATTAATTTCCTCATTCATTCATTCATTGTTTAATTAGAAATTAATTTCTGTCAAATATATTGAAACGGTAGATTTTTTGGCTTCACTATACTTGAGATAAGTTGGTCGCGACGTTTTATTAGTTTAAGCAGAAACAAAGTGCTGATACCACAGGAATCCTAAAGCAAACATTGCTTGATACAATTGCTAGTTGAATATACATGAGTACATTCCCGTGCGCGCTACACAAAGACCACAATGACATGCATAAATTCGGCAGATGGTTCAACGCGTGGCGTACGATTGCGATGTATTCACTTCATGGCATGTGCCAAAACTAAAAATAGTTCCTTTCGAGCCTCCGTCGTCATGATGGAGGAGAAAATGCCTAGCGGCATATCTAAATAGTATGATTTAAATAAAAAATCGCAGCACGCGACGCGGTGACGCTGCGTTGCTCATGTAAATCGGCCGCTCAAAACCACCTCACGTAGGGAGGAAGGGTGCATATATTTTTGATTTGTTCCCGCTATGACATCTTTTTCCTCTATTCTTCTAACTGTACCTGCGGGGGTATGAATGTAATTATGATTTCGAACAGACTGATTGTACCGTATTGTCATGCTTTCGAATTGGCATAACGACAGATTGTTGCAAAAGCAAATTCACACACCTCATGAAAGAGTTATTTGTTTTGACATGTGTATATTTTTTTCTTCTTTTTATAGTGCGACCAACTTATCTGTTGTACTCAACCTTTGTGACGTTTGTCATAAGTATTATATATAGATGAGAAAATGGATTAACTAAATATACAATAATTTGTCAAATTAACAATAGTTGCCCGCTTTACACTTCAGAGAACGAAACGAATGTATAGTTCCCCAAAACAGTTGACCTATTGATTGCAATTCTAATTTAAATGTTTAAAACAGAAACCAATTTTTAAATATATATTTTTAAAAATTATTTCCTATTTTAACATATACTACGGATAGCTGTTTTTGTATGTTATAATATTATTTTTGATTGAAAATCCTTTTATTCGTTGTGAAAACATTAGTTTTACAATTACCATCTATTTCTTAAACATTGACATGTCATGACATAATACATCTTTATTGCTGTAGGTAGGGGAATGCAGGCAGAAAAATAGCTTTTAGCGCTAATCATAAAACAACTTTTGCTAAGATCAAAAATATTATAGGTGCTACATATCTGAAATTGTGATGGCTTAAATCTGCTTAAAGAATAATAAACTCTTTAAAAAATACATGATTTGCTTGATTAAAGTGTTGGATAATTTATAATTATCATTCCATACATTTAGATTGGGGATCACGGATTGATTTTTATTGCCCAGGTGCTATGCAATTTATTTTTAATTTAACTTAATTATTTTTATTAACTTAACTATAGTTAATAGAGTAAGAATGATTATCTGTGAAGCAAGTTGTTTTTATATAAATATTTATTAGATTTTCATGAACTTCACCTAGTAGATAGAATAATAAATATGTCTATGTACGTACGTGTTTTTGTGTAAATCCTTCACGTAGTGTACGAAAGCAATTGAAGGCCAGTGTAGGATGCGGCAAGTTTGTGCCACATATCTATCTGCCTTAATAATGAATAAGCCCGCCCGGTGTCGCACCCGGTCCATTCGGCCGGTTCTCAATCAAGTAGCAAGCGTAGTCCCGTGCACGTCCCGCCCCTCATTTATCTCTGTGTCGCGCCCGTCCCGAATTATACCCGAAAGATGTTTCGATCCCGTTCCTAGATATGTATCTGGCCTGTAATTTTTCTTGGCGAATTGAGTATTCGCAACGCAAATGCGGTATCAACATACTTAATGCTTTTCCTTTCCTGAGGAATGAAAAGGAAAATCGAGATAGGGAAATGAAAAAATTCAATGATTGAACGTCATACTTGTGGGAATAGTATTTCGCAGGGGTTACACGTGCCTTATACCTTGAATCAGCAATTTGGACCTTGAAGCTTATTGCTCTATGACATATTCTTTCCCCAATGTTTTCGAAACATGCTTAATATTTCGTGTTCTTATAAATTATTTTCTTTATAGAGATACCTATTCTAGTTTCACAATATATGTTTTTAATACATTATTAACACAATAAATGTCGATTATAGGAAATAGTGTTGCTGTGGGCTTTCCAGTAGGTAACGAATGGCGCGACCTACGAAGACCGAATGTCTTTCCATAAGTGTTAAACGAGACGCCTATGGGAGTTAATATCAGTAGATGGGCAGAAAAATCTGCCTGAGTAAAACCAAGTTGCGATCCCAAATCCGCCCACCACAGGAGTAGACTAATATTTGCTTCGTTGAAATGATTAAGAACAATTATTAAAATTAATAACGTTACTAGTCTCCTTTTTTTAAAATAAATATTTAATTGCACCTTACACAGGAATGACTAAATATTAGTAGGTAAACACTACCTGCTAAGGCCGTTTTAATTTTTTTTTCCACTATTAATCTAATAAATAAACAATATTTATTTGTGTACCATATTAATAAATATGTGGATGTTACTTATGTTTATTTTCCCAAAACAAGTTATTTGAAACACGCTAATTGTTGTATTCAAAAAATGAAGATATAATCGCGTGACTGTTTGAATAAAGTAAGATACATATACAAGCGTATTATCGTTCCCTAGTATTTATATTACCAAAAGCTATTAATTTCCCTCTACTAAAATTATTTATGAGCTCGGATAAGCAATATCGAAATGTATACCGGTTACATTTATTTGCTTACGATCGTTAAGACGGTGGATTCGTCTAAAAGGCAAAAAAAAACCTTGCAGACCCAGTAAGGTCGTAAAGGGCCAAGCAAGTACTACAGTCACAACAACAAAAATACTTTATTTATATGCTAATGTAATTTATATGACGGTTAATATCTTGTGACTGGTATCGCACGATCCTGCTCCATTCTTTTACTGAGGCTTGCCATTGTAAACGCAACTGTATACCGTTGAATTAGAGTGTTATTTAAAGCGGACATGTCTCATGTGTCGATAGTATTATGAATGCGCGGTAGGAGGCTTCCAACCCAGCTTCCTTGGAGGCGGTGGGTGGAGGGAGACGGGTCTAGTGGAATCAATAAAAATACGCGAGAAAAATCGTTGATTATATACAACAAGTATTGGGAACAACGGGAAGTTTTTTAACAATATCAAAAGTTGTAAATTAAATTTCTCATCATTCATAAGAAGATTCATGCACAGCATAGACTTTGAAATATGTATTTATTTAGTATATGGCATATGCTGATTCCATAACTTAATTGTTAATTATAAATGAAATAAAAAGGTAGCAATAATAACGATTGGACTTAATGGTTGCTGTTATGATTTCTGTACCGGGATAAATATATGTATGGCCTGCAGGTTTAACTGAACAAGCCTGATGCATTAATGTTTATTCCTCGAGAACGAGGGAGTCCCTGCCCGACAGTGGGACGTATCGTTGGCCTAAATATCGGAATTCGTAAATCCATATCAATAAATTATACAGGAACCACAAAAAAAAAATTGATTTTCCTTCAAAATTTGAGAATATTTTTTATAAAACCATACCTCTTTATATAAAAGTTTTTGAAGCAAATGCAATGTATTTTTAAGGTATATACGGATGCGCAAGATTTTCCATTAGATGGCATCAAGAATGAAAAAATGTGTATTGGAGTTACAAATTCTGATAATTATGTGGGCTGTGATAAAGTATACAGTTTTAAAAACGTATGAAATATGGATGTGGTGATCGCACAAAAATTACAGATACCATAAATATATACATAAATATATTAGTTTAATTTTGTTTTAGAACGATTATATGAAATGCATAGAATACGTAATATAGAGCAGAATACGTATTGCATTTATTATTTATTCGAATAAAATGAAACAAAACGATCGTGGAGTGATGGACATTCAATCTGTGCGTTGTACATCATTTGCATAAAAATCCCGGGTTTGGAGTCCCGGACGCGCCCGCTTCACATGCAGATCCCGGGCTTGCAGATAAATACGACAATATGATATACATCGCTAATGTATCGCGGGTCTGAATAATAAGGTGCATTGAAAACAAAGCAAGCACTAACTCACTCAGACTGACAACGCACGTTGTATAATATACACACTTGTATATACTTTTTTCACACCCTATATATGTTTCACCGCCGGGAGTGGACTTCCCCATTACTGAAGGAACGAACATTAACCTACGACGCTTATACAATGTAGCACATACATTATCTCCGCAGGCGATAGTTTTTTGGCTACTTGACTCTGAGCCAATTAGTCATCCTTGTACATACACTTAATTACAAATTTGTGAACAATTTTTTTCATAAATACACAAATGATAATTAAAAAATTTCATCATCATCAACAGTTTTAGGCAGTCCATTACTGGATACAAGTCTCCTTTAAGGCGCAAGGCATGATCTTCGGTTGCACGTATTTAGTTTATGTAAGCTCTCCTGTACAGATTCTGTACGTTCTGAGAAAATCATGAATTTGTAACTTTAATTCGATGATTTATTGGTTATAGTATATTTTGAAGTGTGTTTATATTCGTTACAAACAATATTAGTATGAAAGTTCAGTTGTTGAAACTAATATTTGCAATATGTTTGAATCACGCTTGTTTCAACAAGAAAAAAAATCATATTATTAATTTTATAATTCGAAATCTAAATCAAATTATTTCTAGTCAGACAATATCTTGATTTTTAATAAAGAAAACAAACTATCGAATTAAACAAAATCGATGTTTTATTAGCATTCTTCGCACTCTTAATGACGCATATTAATGCCTCTGTTGTTCCAATATTATGATGTAAGTAACAAATGGACTCACCTTAACTTGTCACGATCAAAAAAAAAACACACCCAAAGTTTTAACTTACCTGTAAAAAAAGAAAAAGATATGGTTATGGTGTCATGTCAGTATTTTAAATTTTTATCGTCGAATTAGCTTTAAAATTATGTTATTGCTATTTGCCCAATATCTGTCTGTTATTGTTTATTTTTATCGTGCGGATATGAGGTTTAAGCTAAGGATACATTTGCGCAAAAGATATCCGATCTTCGCAACAATACGTTTCGAGTCGATTCTCATTTCTCCACGATAAAAAAGCTTTTAATATTTGCATCACGGCAAATTTAAGGACCTATAAATTTTTGTCATTAGGACAATAATAAGAGTTGAAGTGGTGTCGCGGCAACAGGATGTTATAACGTCTTTTGTTCGTTCCTCCGTAACTCGCATACCAATGATCTTGAAGCTTCTTATACATACCACCTACATTTTTTTCTATAGCTATATTATCGAGATTCCTTACGTGATATCGATTTTATTATGTCAGATCGATATCTGTGGAGATAAATATCTATGTATGTTTTGAATCGAATAGATTTAAACAAGTAGATACATTTTAAATTACGGTTTATAATGTGATATGCATTTATTTTAAATTCTTAGATTTTTGTACATTATTAAAAAAAAAAGTTTATTGATTAAACTGAAATGTAGATATTTTCTGTTTATTGCTTTTATATTTTTTTATTATATTCCTTAGTGATACTTTTTATATTGTTCAATTTATGTTAGTAAACAAAGCTGTAAATAATTAATTGCAATAATGCGATAAATTCAAAGAACTTATTTGAAGCCTAACATAATATTAAATAAATAAAAATAAATAAGTGGTTATATAATCCATAAAACATCCAGATGTCAACAGTATTTTGAGCTTTTCAAAATGAGTCTTTTAATTTTTGATTATTTACCTATCATGACTGCTGAGCACGGGCCTGTCTATTTCTGAAGGAACGGACGTTAACCCGCCACGCTTGTCCATTGCGGATTGCCGGGTTTACCAGACTCGGAATAAATATCTGTAGGCCATACATATATTTATTCCGATACGGGAATCTAACCCGCGACCATTGACTCCGTGGGCAGGGGGCCCTGCCACTGAACCAATCGGTCGATCATACATCTTAATAATTGTTAAAATGTAGGCTTTTGTTTATTGCAAAATGTTCTACTGATGGGCACGTTGCGCCCCATTTCTGGAGGACTGAACAGTAACCCATTACGCTCGTCCAACCGGAGTTATGGGATATGCCAGATATGGAAAAAATACCTATAAGCCGTAAATATTTATAGAAGCTTTGCCACTGAGCTAATAAGTACATAATTTGCAGGCTCTATGGGCGGCGGTCCTCACTCATTACCACAAAATATAAGTTACTCCACGCTAAATTAAATTAGAATTATTCGAATCATTATCCTACTTCTATTATAAATGCGAAAGTTTGTGAGTATGGATGTATGTTTGTTACTCTTTCACGAAAAAACTACTGGACGGATTTGGATGAAACTTTACAGTAATATATGTTATACATCGGAATAACATATACGCTACAATTTTATGTAATTTTGGTGGTAATATAATTTTACTATTAAGTAAAAAAAAATGTATTTATTTAAAATGATCTGTCGAAACTTAACGTGGCAGACCAAATTCCACGCGAGCGAAGCCGCGGGCAAAAGCGAGTGAATAATATGTAAAAAATGTTATTTATTAAAATAAAAATATGTTATTATGTAACTGCTATCATTCGAGCTACGGTAGAACACAAAATGCTACTTTCGAGAACATCACAAGAAGGAAGGAAAAGTATATCTCATTGCATATTGTGCCTATGTGTCAAGCTTTCACCAGCAATACTTTACCATCGGGAAGTAAAGTTCAATTCATCATAAGATATTAGCATAACAGCATTAGCAAAAAGCTCACGGATTGACTGAAAATGTGCAGTAAAGGCGCCGTGGAGAATCGTAACTACTGATGGAAAGTCTCGCACATTTATTTACAAGTGCGTTTGATCACCCATTTGATCACTTTATGATAGCGAAGAGTGTTAGGAAAGCGCATAAGGTACGCCGATGCAAATTGCTCGAATTAAATCGGACCTAACGGGCAGTTACGTGAACATAGACATCTCTCACATTTCCATAACGGAAACCTAGAGTAACAACCGTGAGTGGCGGCGACAAAAAGGCGAAATGGATTGCCAACTAGAAAGGTAAACGACATTTTAATTCCGATGCAACAGTACAAATCAAATCGATAAGTAATGAATCGTACGGCGAGGTGTAAAGAACCCATTGAGAGTCTCACATGAGTCATTTAGGCGTAAAAATAGCATTATAAATTTCAACAGCAGTTGGACTTGTGTGACGCGTATATAATGAGAATAAGTCTATTTAAATAAAATGTCCGAATTAGCATGCAACAGTGAGCGCAGATCTTTCCATTGTTTTCGCTAAATGACATCAAAGTTGTGGCGGCGTCGTGTATTTAGCATGAGAAATAAAATTGTTGACCGTTCTTAGAAATACGTAAGTAAGCTTAACAGGTGCACCCCATCATCGAATAATCAGCCCGCGGAGTTTCTGGCTACCATTTTACCTCAAAATAGGTTTGTTACGTGTCTAACAAATACCCAAGAAACGAGGGTTGCCATGACAATCAAATGAATATAAACGAATTGTATATTAATTGGTAATTTGGTTTAAGATATTTTTTATGGGATAGGAGGGCAAACAAGCGTGTCGCCTGATGGCAAGCAATCAACCCACTCATAGACAACCGCGACACCGCAGGAGTCGCAGTAGCGTTGCCGGCCTTTTAGGTATGTGTAGGCTTTTTTTTGAAGGTGCCAATGTCGTATCGGTTCGGAAACACCAGGTAGCACACACAACAAACACAAGGTAGCTGGTTCCACAGGGTGGTGGTGCGTGGAAAGAAGTTTCGAGAGAAACGCACCGTAGTGGATCGCCACTCATCCAGATGGTGGGGATGAAACTTTTCTTTACGGAGAGTTGTGCGGTTGTGGAATTCGGCGGCGGGAATTATTGCAAACAATTTCTCGGAGCCATAAAAGCGGTAAAAAATGTTGAGAGATGAGACATCTCTATGCAGCATTTATTTACGAATGTATTTATTATTATATATAACCAGCTCGGAAGCGACATGGTAGCTTTAAGAGTTAACTACTGTAACTGAGGGAAGATGCCTGAAGAGCGGACAGAATGCGGAACATATTGGAGAGTCCAAAGTATTGTGATAATTGTTGGTATGAAACAGTCGCTGGCAGGAGACTGAAATAATATCAAGATGGCTGAATCAACTATCCCAAATCATTCTGCTAGTTTGTGGTCTAATAACTCACCATCCAATGTAGTTTCTTAATTCTAAAAATTACGTGTGTAACGGATATTTTGCCATTGAATCGTTTGTGATACGATAATAATTTCCAAAGTAATGAATCGAACGGCTTGAATGAATTATCAAAATTTATTTAACTTTAAAAGGACACAAATTACTGTAAATGGTTTTAATTTCAAATATTTCGCTAATATATTTTGATAATGATGCAATCAATTCACAACAACCTGTCCACTATTCGACATAGAAGTGTTTCAAAAAGCGCCGCCAAGCCTGATCTTTCGCTTCATGCATTTGTTTGTTGCCAAATACCCTGCGTAGATCGTCCCTTCTTTTGCCTAGGGAGTGGGCCACAATAAACTTGCAGTATTTAATTCAAAAAGATATGTACGTTCATGACTTTGGTTCTCCAACCGATTTTATTATTTCGAACCTTCTCCGTCAAAGAAATCCCTTAAATTCTATAGTTATAAAGTAAGTCTCATTAAGTGGCTTTGAGCTTGTAGAACAGACGAAGCTTCTATATTCAAGTTGCAGGTTAACTGATCAAAAATACAAAGACAAAAATATGACACATCTCTTTGTTAAACAAACTGTAAATTTTAAATATGTTATTATTGATTTTACAAATAAAATGGGATATTAAAAAATTAATAGATGATTTATTGCCTTATTCTATCTGTAAAAAAATTGGATTCGAATTTATGTAAATTAATCCTGAAAAATATTTCATTTGTCTTTATTAAAAAAATATATATTTATAGACCTGAAAGTTTAAAAGGTGAACGGGTAGAGTTCGCATTAAACGTATTATACTAATTATATACATTGACAAGGTTATTAGTAATTACAAATAGGTAAAAATAATATTTTCTTGTTATCACAACCCTACATTACCTAGATAGTATTGTATTTCATACAAGATCTTCCCATATCTAAAGACTAAATCAAACAGCTTTAGCCTTTTAATATATTTTTCCAAAAGAACAGAGAGAGCAATCACTTATAATTCGTAACTTGTTTTGACTTATGTTGAAGTTAGATTTTGTCTGTTTCGCGAAATCAGAGGTGCATAAATATTTGGGGGGTTTGATGTGTTGAAAAAATATTCTATTGTGTGCATTAGTTCGTGGTGCATAATGATATCCATCGTATAGCCGTAACGTGATGTAAATTTAAAATATTCTAGATTACTTAAATTCGAATTTCTGTGAAGAGAACGTCTTGTCCCCATCAATCAAGCTCATTCGCCGTATTAAGTTAACATATTCTTCTGTAAAGTCTAGATTTGATCAATATAACTTTTATTATATTGATTCATAACTTTATTTTATTATTGAGTATAGTGTAAAATATACATACTTATACTAATTAATGACATCATGGAACGGAAGGTACATGAAACAAAAGAAAAACAGAGTAAAATATATAGGATTAGTAAAATAAATGCGAATATATGTGTGATGATTTCCATGAATATTTCAATGAAGATAAAATAAAAATTAGAATAGTAATGAAAACTTATATGAATATTATTTTTTTATTTACCTCATATGTTTCTACTTTTACAGTTGGTAAAGAGATTCTTTCGATTGAAGCTGAAATTGCGAAAGAAACTTCAGAAGTATGCTCTGATTTATGGATCAATCTCTATGAACTAGTTTAAACCTTATCCACTAATATATTTAAAGACGGAAAACTTGGACAAAAAACAAGCCTTCATATTTTAAAAGGTTGGTGATTGGTTATCATTAGGCAAACACGCTTGTTTGTTTGAATTTCTATTCGTTAAAATAATCTAAATACTAGATAATGACGGACAATAAGACGCCTGTTCTACTTTGTTTCGTTTTTCATTGTTTAAGAGTAAGTGATAAAAAATAAATATATCATATGGTCAGAGTTACACCTTCCTCTTTTGAAAGAAAGTTAACAATCAAAAGCATCTTAAAGAGATAATTATATTTTAATATAAAATATAATTATATAATATCTTTATTTTGTCCTTTGCAAAGTGGACTTTTTAAACTTTCTTTCAAATTAAAAAACCTTCTTCGATTACTCATTATACGTAAATAATAATTAAATTTTCATCAATCACTTTGTTATTTATCCTTCAAGTTTCATTATCGTCATCATATAGAAGGTCTCGAAACACCTGATCATTATTTATTAGGCCCAGGAAAACTTAGTCATGACGTCTCGATACACAAAAAGAAGCTTAAAAACCTCAGAAAACAGTAAAAAAGTCAGGGTGATATTAAATTAAACGAGACATGAGTGGCACCGGCTCGTGTTTGGGTTACAGGCACGTTCGGTGGTAATGACAAATTTGCGACCATTGTAATTACTGACTGACGATTTTTTCAACCTCCAAAGTTTCCGTTTTGAGTAACAAAGAGTACGTGCCAATAGTATATTTCATAGGAATTAATTAGGAAAAAAATGTTAAGAGTATCGGCCACAGTGCGACCTCGAAGTCGTGTCTCTTGGACGACGAGACAATTCTCAATTAGATCTACATCTCGGGTCAAAAGAGAAACCTTTTATCACGTCGCCGTTGCCCTCAAAGCATGGATGCGTGTAATTGCGATAAAGGCAGCAATTAAACATTTGTGTATTAAGCACTGTTGTAATTAGAGGTCGCAATTGCTGTCTCACGAAACGTACTTGCTTGTAATATGTATTTGAACGATATTTTTGTTTGCAACGCAGCTAACTAAATGAATATTTATATTTATACAAATTTAATTCTTAACGTGAATGCAAATTCGAATCAAATTGCATTAATAGCTTTTGTTAGTTCATGTAAAATCGTGTCGCTCTATAAATTTAACCGCTACAATTGTTCACAAAGATATCGGAATATACTGCATGTGCTAGTAAATTAACTCGTTAACTAACATAATATATTTTAGTAAATGATTTATAGCAAGCAATGTAAGCTCAAATTGTGAATGTTATGTGGAGTTGTGCAATGTCACAGTAGGTAGTATTAATTACAATGTCAGGTAGGGTTCATTAGGGGCTTATTAAATGAATAATGGCGCAATGTAAACAAAGGAACGATGGTGGAATCACGCGGCGGTGAGTTGCACAGTAGAGCGTGGTCTTAGGCATTTTAGTAGAAAGAGAAACACAACTGTCCTATAATTGACATAATTGCAATTGTAGGAGTGTCATTTGATAGTGTAATAAATGTGTTGGAATGCTGAACGTTTTAAATGTCTATTTTTTCTTGTAACGTGTCCCATGGGAAAATTTTCTTTTGAAATATCTAGTTGCCCGAGTCTTACCAAAATGTGAATTATATAACAGTATACAATTATATTACAGTATACAATTCTCGAAATGTTATCAAGCTATTATGAATAAAAATGTTTGCGGAGAAAAATATTTATTTAGTCCCAAACTAATTATTCATAACCTATATCTATTATAGGTGTAGAATATATATAAGGATTACCTTATAGAATAACAACCTCATATCTACCTGTAACAGGTGTCTATAATAGAAAATACCAGTGGATGAGCTGCAACTTCTACGTGAGGAATGGAAACTGAATATTCTATGTCTTTGTTTAACGATCGTACGCCCTGGACGGGGATTCTGGGTGCCATGATAAACATCCGTTTCCCAAATGTGTCCAACGGATCTTTTATTGCAACACTCATCGGATATGGCCTATACCCAGTGGTCTGCCTATTGTGCATTTTTTCTTTTTCTCTTTGTAACAAAAGTTTTTAAAAAAAATTATGAATATTTTTTTTAATTTTTGCGAACTTTTAATAATAATTTAATTCGTACCCACACCACCGTTAAACCACATCGTATTTGGTTTATGTCAAATGGTTAATTATATTATAGTATACAATTCTCGAAATATATCAAGACATTATGAATAAAAATGTTAGCGCAGAAAAATATTTATTTACTCCCACAGTAATTATCAATAACCTATGTAGAATATATGAAAAAAAAATAAAAAATGGTTTTGTTTCATGGGAACTTATGAAGACAACGATAATGAATCAAATGAATGAGGTGTTTGTAGAGCTTACACTATTCACTGATTTTTATAGTGGTAAGACGGCCCTGTTTAATTAAAACTAAAGTTAAGTCGCCATACGGGGTGACTACGCTTGAAGAGGTCATGAATAAAGAAACTCGTAGCGAGGGGACATTTTGATTTGATACATTTACTGTACATCCCGTTGCTTTTGCCAAATAAAAGAATTAAATAAGGGAACTGGTTCTTAGGACAAAGGACCCTCATAATGAGGCCAACGTATTGTGTGAAGAGCCCTTGAAAATCAAGTTCGATATTGCGTCTACAATATGCTTTTTAATGCGAGCAGTTTTTGTGTAAGAGTTAGTTTCTCGCTTAATACAGGCAAAGAATCTTCATAGTGCTAAGATAACTTTATGTAAATAAAATAACTTATTTAGTGGTAAGATAACTGAATAATTAGCTAGTTGTCTTTGCCGGTCTCTCATAGTTTTTTTTTAAATCAGCTAGCCAGCAAAGGATAATCGCTGTAAATAAGTATTGATAGTACTGACTGTAATTCTAAATATCCCGTGTCAACAAGAACAAGCCTAGACATGGACTTCCTTATTGCATTAACAGCGCTTGTTCTGGAATCGTTCAATCAGATAACAATCTGGCTCCCGCTCCAATCTTCACTATTTAGCGCGGCGCAATGGGCTCAATTAGGATATGGCGGATATGCGGGCCCCTTCCTATTAAATGGTTGGACGAAAATGTGCCTTATGTCAAACACCGTACGGTTGAAAAAAAAAAATATTAATTGTTGAATTACTAACAACTCGATTTCTGTTTGCAGGAAATGTGACTGCTGTGATTTGGATTTAAACTTAGATTAAATGATAAGATTTAAGTTGGAAAACAATGTTATTAAAAGATAGTTGCTGTATTAAAATAGAAGCAGCCTTAACTGTAGTAGTAAAGATTGCGCTTACGATCCAAGATCGTGGGTGTACCATTTGACTATTGATATAAACCATACTATCCTAATACAACTATTAGTATAATAGTGTTGATAAACAAAAATTTGACAACTTAATTGGCTCAGCGACGAAGCTACCTCTGCGGTATCAATGGTTGCAGCTTCGTATCGGGATAAATATATTTTCTAGTTGTCTTCGTCTGAGTCCACAAATCCAAACTGGACAAAGGTGGTGGTAAGTTAATGTCCATTCTTCCATAAATAGACAGGCTGGTGTCCAGCAATAGGCCTTGTTGCCAGTCGTCTTTAAAAAAGGACATGATATTTCATTACCTTTCTTTAACTGACGAGCATTTAGAAGATTAGTGAAGAGAGTAGTGAAGAAAAGGGGAGGGTAAAGTATTTTGATTCCCAACGTTCACCGATTATAGTGCAATGGCAAAATACTGAGTTTCATGGGAGAATGTGGTACTTCTCCAGACGAGCTGCTTCATTCAAGCTAGAAAATAAAATTTCCCACGATTGGCTCTAGTACTAAAAATAAAAATGCGTGGGACTTATAAATATTAACCCCAATGTGCGAATTGAACTTGCGACCTTCAGTTTTCAAATGAATGATTCGTCAGTGCACTATTAAGATTGCTGAAAATATATTGGGGAATTATATTGACTCTTTTGACTTTTAGAATGTAGTGTGTGCAATGGATTTCGTTCACAAATAAGCTTAGTGTCAATGTGATAATGGTGTTAAAGGTTTCCTACTTTATAATTTTTTTTTTATATTTGTCTATGTACTTAAACATTTTTTTTATGACATAGGAAGGCAAACGAACAGGCGTGTCACCTGATGGAAAGCAATCAACGCCGCCAATAGCCTTCCGCAGGGCCATAGGCAGTGTGGAAGGGTTGCCGACCTTTAAGAAAGTGTCATTATGGGAGTTGGAATGGGAGGGGGAGGGTGTTGGGCCTCCAGACCTCGGCCGCTCACCGTACAAAGCACTGTATGTAAGCTACCGAAACTACGTTTTACGTACGTCTTACGTAGACGTACGTAAAACGTAGTTGTAACGTCTCAGACGCCGATTTTCTACGGGAGTGTGGTACTTCCCCGGGCGAGTCGGCCCGATCATGCTACAGACAAATATTATGCCATTCTTGCCAAAGTATTCATCTGCAGCGTTGCTCTACCACTATTGATAATTTCTCAAAGGCCGACAATGCTTCCGCAATGCTTACGGATATCTATGGGCGGCGTTGATTATTTTCGATCAGGTGCTACACCTGCTCGTTTGCCTTCCCATCTCATAAAAAATAAACACACAAATAACGTGGACAAACATTTAGGCCCAGAGTTAATACCAGTAGGTCTACAAATATTTACAACGCTGACGTAAGATCGTCATTCATCATATCATCATTATAAAATAGTTTTTATAATCCAAATTTTAAAGTTATTTTAATTTATTTATTGTAACAACATTTCCTATATCCGAATTAAAGAAAGATGACTTTAAAAGTTTAGCCTTCATCAAGATTATGTGATATTTGTCACGTGAAGGGAATACTTCCGAATGGAATAATTCCTGAGTATTTTCACGATGAAGTCATAGTGTGTCAACAATGGTCACGTGTTCTTGCACCAACAAGTGTTTGACCAACATACATTGGTCTCGTCTCATATACATGTGGCCAAGGAATGGGGAATCGTAGCCGGCGTCATACAACGGGAACAAGGCACGAACTTAGAATGTTCTCCAACAAGGGGTACTGAAATTTTCCACTATGAATAACTGACAATAACATTTTGCTCGATTCCGTCATAAATACATCTCACAGTCAAATCTTAAGGTAATTTGTATCGATTTTGTAGCTCATTTAATATGCCAGGAATATAAAGTACAGACGGAATCGATTATATTGCAGCTGCAAATCAAGACAATCTGACTATCAAAGTGTGACGGCCATGTTAGTGCAAACGAGTACCAAAGCTCGTCACTTCTTATTCATTATTATATATGAAATATGGAGGGCGACTTCGGCCCGGCTCTGCTGATTATGTACGTAACTTTGCGTTATCTATAAAATTAACATTGTAAGTGATAAACCAACGCGTTAGCATACATTGTGTCCAATTTTGACGCGGTATGTTATAATGAATTCGGAAGCTCAGGTGCCTACAAATACGAAAGTGCCTTGTCTCATTTGTTTGTAAGTTCTCGAATGTTTCCACCTATAGGTAATTCGCCGCATCTAGCCGGTACCCGAGTCACATGAGTTTCCTTAGCACGGACGTAGAAATGTTTTTTTCATATTTCTAAACGTCTATTATATATCGGAACGACTTAGTTTTTTCTAGATTGAAAATTTGTAACAATTTTTGCATGTAATAAATATCTTAGCTTTTGTACTTGCTTATGTATCTAGACTGAATTGCGTTGTTTAAGTGGTAAACAATTTGCGTCTATTACAGCATGTTGTGTACAATTTGCGAATTAATTCAAACATGAATTATTTCACCTTATATTGTTACACAAGTGACTTAAAGACGTCTTAAATAAATGCTAAGTTATCGCGTTTATATCTCTTGAATGGTTTTATATCATTGTATAGTGTTTCTTAATGATGGTTAAGAAACGAAAATTGTGGTTTATTGTAGTTGTCGTAATGAATTGACTTTTTAAGTTGAAAGAGGTCAGGTGTTTTAACGGTAAAGGTTTCCGCAAAAGGGGTTAAACAGGCACTAACATGCGACATCTGGTGGTTTCGCGATGAGGAACGCGACTGATATCGGCGAGTGCAATTAAGTTGCAACCTCAATAAGCAGTCAAAGCGAAGATTGCTTCATTTCTCGTATTTATGGTGGTAATGAAAACGTATGGCGGGGAGTGGCGCGGTTAGTTCGCCGCGCTCTGTTGCTTCGCGCTACATTGTTCGCGATTTATACGTTTTGAACATTTGACGGACGTTTATTTGATTGCCATGAGTCTTCTTTTGGCGAAGATGGGGAAAGCGGTTCACATGATTTATTTGCTTTTTCTTCATCAGCTTCTTTAATTATTGTATGTTAACTAACACATAAATTATAGATTATATTTAAATAAATAAGCTTAACAGTGCTTAATAAATATTTGATTAAACATTTTGGATTTTTCTTACTTTAGTTTTTTATTATTTAGGATTTTAATATATAACATATGCTTATAATAATGACGAGCGTTTGACTCGGTGGTTAGAGCAACTGTATTGAGAGCTAAGGTTAAGTCAAATATTTGACCGAAACTAAATTTTCTATTAAACAAATTTTTTTTAGCTATTTCCACTTAAGCTATTGAAACAATATTATATATTTTTATATATATTAGAAGGGATAATTGTACATAGATAGATTAAACCACAATTTAATTAAGATTAAAGTATTGCAAGTGTATCATAATTTTTAACAGCACAGGTACATTGATTCCCGGCACAAACGGTATATTGTCTAGATTGGTACAAGCAGCATCACGACGTCCGTACCGCTCAGATAATTACCGCTAATCTCCGCTGTTGCTCTTTGTTAGCGAAACGATTAAAATAATAATCACGACTTTAATACAGTGTAATGAGACGTTCTCTACCCTATTCTCTTATAACCGGGTTTTGTAATTGGCGGTTGTCTTGTTGTTTTGTAGCCACTTTGTTATTTTGTTAACTTCACACTTGATGGATTTTCTTCACGTAGCAATGTTATTTTGCTAAGTGTTTTACTTAATTTAAAATTACATATGTCTTGGTTTATGTTGCAAAATTAATATTACTACTTGAGGTCATTATTTTTAATTCAATACAATTCTATTTAAATTCTTTTTTCGATATAAAAAAATCATTTCATTTATCGAATGCCAGTTATCAAAAAAGCTTTACATAATGAGGGTCACCTGAATGGTGAAGAAACGGCAAAATAAATTCCACAGGTATCCTCTATAATCTGTACATGCTTCTTCTTCCTTAGTTGATTTGAAATTCTGTCCATTATCTTATTCAATTTTATTATACTATATTCTTCAATACATGTGTATGTACACTATTTTGTGTATAGCTAAAGCTATAAGCTTGTAAAATACTATGCTTATCGGTAACTCCTGTAGAGGGTTGAATGCCCAAGTTTGAGGGAGAGCTACAATCAACAGTGCATTTGTACGACTGTATTGATGATGATATTTTCGAGTGTTTTAATTGAAAAGTAGGAAATTTGTTTATATGGAACATATAACGATACATGACTACAAAAATGACACATGAAAGGAAGAATCGCGGGCAAAAGACAGGTTGGTTGAAGAAAGAAGTCTTGGCTATACAAAGTCAGGGAATTTACAGGCTTAACAAGTATTAACAATAACAAAGATTGGCAGCCAATACTATAATTATGTTGGTTGCTAACCTTTGCTACTTGAAGAATTATAAAACGATGTATATAAAATCCGCTAACCGTGAACTGTATCACAATAAAGTTGTTTGAGACGAACGATTCGCCGCCCATAAACAGAGACATCGCACTCCGCCAACTCGATTAGAACTTAGTTCATCGCTAACGAAGGCTGATGGTGTTGCTCGCACCACAAATCAATTCCACAAATTGAAACATGACTGGTGCCACAATGGTTGTTTTTTCGCTCGCCACTGCCGTCGGTGATTGAACCTCTAATTGGCGGCGCGAGCGTCAGACTGCAGCCCGCAATCACGACGGGAACTAGCCCAGAGGTTAATAGTTTAGATACCTGGTACTTGCTTGCCTTCGTTAATTGTGAAACGCTCCTTAGTAAGCATAGATTAAAAAAAAGAATGGCAATATGTTTTTATTTTGGCACGTGATTTTATTTTACGTGATTATTTTAGCAAAGTTATCTGCTATATATATTTTGACGTCTTGCTAAATACTATGGGACATTTTTATAACTATAGATTTATAAAGGTGACGTTTATGGTTTTAGTGTACAAAAATCATATCCCTGTATTCGTACGATGTACAATTGGTTGGGTAGATAATGACCACCCAACCAATTTTCAACGAAATTTTGTATGTATGGTTGGTTCCAACTTGGAAGATTTACATTGATTTGAACTTGATAGGTGATACTGTTTCAAGATTTTTTTTATTAACTAATTTTCAAATATTTGGCAGGTCAATGTGTCTTCGGGTCTCGTAGTATATTTAAAATACTGATTCAAATGTGGATTATTGTTATTTATTTTATATTTTAGTCTTTCGTAGTATAAGTAACGATGTCTACCCCTTTCTCATTATTTCCAAGATTTTAATGCCGAGTCGAGCTTAATGCACCTTGTCGCCGTGTTTCATGGGTCAGTTCGCAACTTCCAGACCTCACGATCGCGAGTCTTTCTAATTCAATGACGTATTTAAGAAAAAAGATTCAACATAATTACAAATTTGTAATCCTACAATATTTTACAGCACCAACCTTACTATATATTAAAGGATTATTATCTTCGTGATTTCTTTACTGAATATCTAATGATAAAAGTTACGATACAAGATTGTGAGCTTTGGTTTTTCCTTAAATATATGTACATTTTTATATATATGTCTAAGGAAATAGCAAAGATATGGAACATTTATTTATGAAATTTGTGAAAAGTCGAATGGAGAGAGATTTATTGGGATTAACGATACAATATTCTTTGCATTTCACATATTTATTCCTGCAGAATATCTGATGATATTCTACATCTATTTAGTATTGTATATAGAATAAAACGAAAGCAAAGGACAAACTTTCCTTAAAACAATAATAATAATCATCATTTTTTATGACATCACAAGTTCTAAATAAATTACATCATAACAAATAATTCATTTGTAGCAAGCCAGTGCTAGAGTTTTAATTTTATTTATGATGTTTTAATAGTATTCATAGCATAGAAATAAATAAAAGAAATAATGTATAAGGAACAATAAATTTAAAATTATGAATTTGTGTATGTGCGTGTGCGCGCTTTCGAGTGAATGTACGTTTATATGATGCAACTTAAAATAATTTGTTTGTTTGTTTAAATAAACACAAATATAATTCATTATATTTGAGTTTTTTCTTTTCATTTCTTCGATGGCAATTTGTTACTATATACATAAAACTATTATGCCAGTGGCAAGTAAAATGGAATAATATCAAATCCCTTGAAATATCTAGTCAGCTTGTAACGCTACGTCTTGATAAAATGGTGGCTATTCTACCAAAACCTTCTATGGCCTTTTTCATTCAACTTAAAAAGTCACGATACATGCATTATATATATTTCATATCACTTCATTTATAAGCCTCAATCGAACTATATTGTATAATACGCGACCAAAATTAAACAATAATATAAGATTATGAAAATGAAATAAACACAGCGTCACTAATGTAAGTTGGCGAGAAAAGTCATAGTTGAGTTAAATTAAGATAACGGTCAAGATTTGATGGGCAACGTAAAAGGGTAAAAGCTTCTAAGCTATAATGAAATAAAATGAATTCCTTACGATCTTTACGTACATTTGCGGACGTGTGTTAGGTACACTATATTATAAGACATATATATACTGGTATACCAAGTACCGTATTCTAATAATTATTAAAATTGTAAGTGAAAGTCTCAACATTTATTATTTTTTAAAAAAATCTTTACGTAGAAAGATACTTTAATATATGAAGAAGTTAGTTTTATGATATGCCAAAGATATGCGTTCTATAGCCCTTGATATACAAAATATATCTTTTATTGTATCATAACTAAAGTTACGGTTCATTATATTATATAGAACAAACACAACATTATATTATATAGAGATATAAGTGTAAACAGTAAATATACATGTGCCATTTTATTTAGGTGAGCGGGTACACAATATGGTGGTCGGTGTAAATTATCATATTTTTAGTAAAATTGACACTTTGCCATCACCGTGGCACAGATGAGACCGCGGCGAAGTCAACGCCCCAAACCATCCGGATCTAATTACATTGTGTCATTAACGTCGTGGAGATGGCACGTCCGCCTAGGAAATGGAATCGAATCATTAGTAGTTTGATTACAAAAAAGGCTTAATAGAAATATAATAACGGCTGGTGAAGAAATTGTAAAAAGATTGTAGAGCGATCCAATAATTGGCGGTTATTTGTCGATACGGTTTGGAGCGGGTAATGGGTTGGGACGCTTCGACGTGACTTCGGACCACTCACTCTCCCCCCTTACCCGCCTCCCGCACCCCGTGTTATTACAATTTAGCGACAAACACAACTTACTCCACTGAAAACATCATATGCAATGTGCGCTTTTATAAAATTAAAACAGCTATGTATTTTGCTTCATAGCCCATATACATACATCTCACAGCTGGTCACGAGCCTGGGCTACGGGCACAGAGACCAAGATTCAAAAGAGGGTGAACTAACACTAAGTAATTCTTAATGTAAATTATGTTTGTTAGAGTGTTATAGCGTGAATGGTGCATATCTGTTTTGTCCTTCTATAATTTCAACCGAATTTTTCACTAATATGTAAAAATTTCATCCATAAGAAAAGGGAAAATGCAGTCAAAAGCGAACCTACTGTCTCTACACACATCTGTTTTATACAGCCTATATATCCCCAAGCTAGGAATGGGGCGACCCCATTTCTGGAGTAATGGATATTATTATCTATGCTTTACATGCTTGGACATTAATTCACTATGCTTGTCCAAGGAAAATGGCAGGGGGGCACCCAGACTCAATATATATGTATACCACACATCCTGATTCCGAGAGACCGGTGACTTTCAATTGTAATAACTGCCATTAAGAAAGTTTGTATAATTCTTGAACAATTTAAATAATAATGTATACCTACTATACAGGTATAATATAATAGGCTGATTTAATTAGGTTAGTGTCATTACCGTTTTTGGAATGATGATCGCGGGTTTAATTAGGGATGCCCTAAATTAGATTTTTTACTCCAAACTTGAGAAACTTCGAAAACAAAGAGCAGGCGAAGTTACGGGTAACAACTCTATGAATAAAAATGTATCACATCTGGGTGCTCATCACCATAATAATCATTCAATCTTTCCAGTCTACTAACGGATGTAGAGTTTTCATAAAAAGAGAATTTGGTCAAATAGCTGCGCTGGCCAAGAGGAATAGCGACCGCAGTACTAAGAATGTGGGATCGGTAACGATAATACTTAGTCTGTGTTTCATTTATGTGTGGATGTTTCGATTTCTGTGATGTTTATTTTAAACGCATTACAGTCGTGATTCGACAGTAGGTTTCCCTGTATCGTGGCTACCATTTTAAAGATACCGTTTATAAGGACGAATACCGAGATAAATACCTATAGGTTAATGAAACATTTATACCAATGCCAGAATGGCGCTTAAATAGCGAACACTTCGTCACTGCGTCACGTGGGTCGTCGAAAAAAGCTGACCCGGCAAACTTTCAAAACTGAAATTAGCCAAATCGGTCCAGCCGTTCTCGAGTTTTAGCGAGACTAACATTCAGCAATTGATTTCTATATATATAGACATATAAAAAGTTTAATATGAATTGTAAAAATGAATGAAACTGTGCGTATATAAACACTATGTTTTTGAAATAACTTATTTTTTATTAATTAAGGTTCGAATTGATAATTCATAGCTAAGAAAGGACGTCTGTTAGGTCAGTTAGTAAAACCGAAAGCTTAAAGAGTTCACGTAGTGCATGAAGGAAAGAAATCAACGAAGTAATCACCGTACCCGCAGAAATTAGCTAAATAGACATTAGCTTTGGAGAAGCATTGCTATTCTGAGAGAAATGTTTATACATTTATCGAAGGTTTTGATGTCGTATCGGCTTAGAAATAGTACTAAAGGTAGATTCCACAAGTTGGTGGAGCTAAATATTCACGTTTATTTTTATCTTTTAGTTTTTAAAATGAATTTGGAAGCTACAACAGAACACGAGACCCGAAAATTTATTTTTGTTTATTCAATAAATTTTAATCTCGACCGATTACGGAACCTAGAAGTAGTCAGTAGTTAACTACTCTTACCTCTGAATCAAACTGCTATCACGAATCAGATTTATTATCATTATTATCAGATTTATTATAATTATAATGAGAATTATATTTATTATTATATTAGGTGTACAAATAAGTTTCCGCAGTTTTTTATAAAAAATTAGGAATTTATTGTAAAGGAAAAGTACATTACGTTTTATTCAAAGTATTTTCCATCATTTGCCACTACTTTTCCCCATCTTTCTGGCAACATTCGGATACCCCGTCGAAAAAACTCTTCATCTTTTGACGCTATCCACAAATCTACCCAATTTTTGGTGTCTTCATATGATGTGAAGCGCTGCTCAGACAGA